>VZUI01056091.1:0-21678 GCA_013401135.1 Cettia cetti | reverse complement strand
ATTATTATTATTATTATTATTATTATTATTATTATTATTATTATTATTATTATTATTATTATTATTATTATTATTGGCATTCTTCAATGCAAAGGAAACACAAAGCCTACCGTGACAGGAATGCCATCCAAAACCACTAAACAGTTTGTTTTCTAATTCTGTCATTCCACAGCTTGCACAAAGAGCAATTTTCTGTCTGGTGTCTAAACAAAAGTAGAAGTCTTGTGCCTGCACTCAGTTTTGCAAATGATCCTTTGGTATTATGGGATGTAGACATTTTCCAGACTTTTTAAGCTACATACTCCTCATAACTCCATGGGATGCCTTTTCCTTTGCATTTAGTCTTCTGTGTGTTCACTTGGCATTTTGTGTTGCTAAGAGGCTCCTGTGGAGAGCACACAGAGTTTAGAGGGTGCACCTCACCGGCAAACCTCAAAGTAATGCTCAGGTGGGGTCCATACAAGGATCTGTGCTAAAACACTCGCTGCCTCCTGGCCCAGGGGCTGGTCAGGCTGGCTTTGCCCTGTCTTCTTCCACAAACATCTTGGAAGAGCCACAGGATGGATGATGGATATAGGGATAGCTGCCCACTTCAACCCTGGTGCATAATGTGGCATGAAATACGCTAAACTGATTTCCAGCCCTGCACAGCCTGCAGCCTATGAGATTTTTTTTTAAGCTTTTCAGGGTCAGCAGCACCATGGGAGGAATAAAGAAGGGTGTGAACTGCCAATGTGTGTACCCAAAACTGATAGAGATAACTATTGGAGAGTTTTTTATAAAATAGTGGTGTTTAAAATGTATTTAGGAAACACTGTCAGCCAGTCTTAGGGGGGCTTGTGAGTGGGAAAATGGAACATTCTACAATTTTTTTTTCAATCATGTCAATCCGAAGAGTCTTCCAAGAGAATTGGAATGAATCTGAATATTGTTAGCAGATGAACAGATCAGTCAACGAGTGCATAGGGGTTGTTTAGTAATTTATTATTATTTTTTAAAATAACTATTTTAAAACAATTACTTTTCATTAGTATTTCAATGTTACCAGGCATGGGTTTAGAACTTAGCCAGTGTTGTGGGGATGTGGGTAATTTTTTGATATCTTATTTTTATCTTTTCATGTAATATGTAGTTGCTTGTAGTAAAAAGATTCTACCAACCCACCACTTGCTAGCATCCATCCAAGATTACATTAGATCTAATTAGATTTGACACTGTCACAACAGGATTGCACCACAAGTCATTCTGTGCCATGGCATGACAAGAAGAGTAATTTTATAGTGAGGGTGCTCATTATGAATGGCAAGGAGCAGTTTGAGAAGGGGAATTACAGGACTGGAATACATAAATTTTGCATAGAGATTACAATTCCCATATGAGAAGAGTCCCTCAGCCTGCTGTAACATGTATTTTTTGTTTGCTGTCTCAGTTCCACTGTTGACTTCCATGAAGGCTGTAATGTAGGTTTGGATTTGCACTGGTGCTGCTGGGTACATGGTGCTTCTGGTTTTTCCCCATTATCTTCATTTCATTTTCCTTCTCCCTGCTCAACGCCCACTTGGCTCTCAGCTCCTAATGGCTGGATTAAGAGTAAATACTCAACTTGAATTTTAAAATCCCTCCCTTTGTGATGAGCTCCAAACTAACTGAAATGGCTTTATGGTACTGTGCCATTATATAGCCAAAGGCAATAGTTTCTGATTTTAAAGACGATATATTTACACTGGTCCTGGCAAAAGCCTCCTGTCACTTACACCAGTGTGTCCCAGCTGGCTTTGTAAAGGCAAGCAGCAATTGTATTTTGTGAGCCTTAATTTTATTAGGGCTCCTTCAGCATTTGTTGTTTTCTCCTGATGATTCAGCTTTGATGACCAATTCATAATGAGGAGTACTTTTCAGTAAGAAAGAAAAACAATTGTGGTTTCAGAAAAAAAGTTAGATTTGAGTGGGATGCAATTTAATAGCTCAGAAGCTTGTCAGGGAAGAGTAAAAAAACCTCTTTGAAACCTGGATTCAAGCATTTCCCTGTTGTCGGTCTAATTTTAAATGTAAATAAAACTGGAAACATAAACAGAAGAGTAAGTTTTTGAGGGGAACCCAATACAAGCTACAGCTCAACTAAAGTGTTAGAAACCCAGGTTTGTTCCATGGAAATCAGGACAGAGAATAGTTTTCAGAGTGACAAAACCAATGTATCCTGGGGCTATAAGCTATAGAGTTCTGTGGAGGTGGAGGCAGGAAAAGCTGACTCAATAGCTTGGCGTTCAAGCCATACACAAAATAGTCCCATTTTATGTGTCTTCCTTGCTGGAGGGGGATCCAGGATTTGAATGCCATGCTCTTGCTCTGTTTGTTTTACAGTATTTACATGTCTGTCTTGTAAAGACATGCTTGTGTCTAGAGGGCTGGGCCAAAGCTGTCCTTCCAAGGAGTACACAAACCTGAGGATGTCTCTGAAAAGTAGCAACACCACAAATCAAATGTGATGGTGGCAGATAAAGCCATTCCAGTGAGTTAGTGGCATAAAACCTGGGCACTGCCACTGATAGCTGTGAGGTGCTGCAAGATGTGACCATTCCTTGCAAAGCTCACAGCTTTTAAAGGTTTATGACAGCTTCACAATCTGTGTCCTTTCTGCTGCTGTTCTCTATATTAGAGGTTATTTTAAGAATTTCAGAGGTAGGAAGATGCATCCAAGTGTCACTGTCTTGTAAACCAAAAGATAACTTTGCTTTTGAATTAAATTTTTTATGTACTTTTTTTAACTTACCACGTTTCCTGTAAAGCTGTGTGTGATGGTATTTCCAATTGAAACGGCATTTTTCTTCCACCCCCTCATTAGACAAAATCATCTACACAGTTTGATGACCTCTTTTCATTGGTTCAGGAACTTGTGAGAAATCCTGCCTTGCCTGAAAAACACTCTGAAAAAAAAGGTCTAATTTTTGAGATCATAGCTTTGTGTAAAATCCTACTTAGTTTGTGGATTAGTCACCCAAGTAACCTAATCCATATGCCAAAGTTTTCAAATGATTGAGGAAAGACTAAGTAGATGAGCATTTTTTTTTCTTTTAACTGCCCATAATTTCTCACGTGGCATTTTTTATTTTATTAAATGCTGTGCCCAAAGTAGTGATTTAACCCTTTTGTGTATGTTTTTAAAATGTACACATGCTTTAAAACCTGGTGGCACCAACCACTACTCCCCTCACATGTTTGATTTTAAATGGTGGTTGTTGGGAGTTTCTGCATGTTTGTCAGTAACAAAAGTTGATACCTTCTATTAGAGATAGCATGCAATAAGCATGGGAGAATTTGCAGTGCACACACTGACATCCTTAGGAATTTTTATTCAAGTAGTAGGACAAGGCAGTTTATTCTGAACATGGAGATATTTCAGAATGTGATCAGAAGTCCTCTATAGCTCCTCATGTGTTTGGAAGCTTAGAATTTCTTGGTTTGCTTTTTTAATTCTATTAATTTAAGGACTTGAGCTGATAGCTGCCCTGCACATGTAAACATAAGGCTACAGTGACCTGAATTTTAAATACTTGCTTTTTTTTCTTGAACAAGAATAACAGAGCTGATTGGATACCATCCAGAGGAGCTGCTGGGTCGTTCAGCATATGAGTTCTACCATGCTTTGGACTCGGAGAGTATGACCAAGAGTCATCAGAATTGTAAGTCACATTCTTATTTCTCTTTGTCGTTTGCATGTAAAGCATAAATTGTGGGTACCTCAGTACATAGTTGAAAATAGAAGTGCATTTTGTGTGCAGATACTCTACAAGAGCAGTATTTACACCAGGTTACTGTGCTTGTCTAGCTGAAATCTGCTTCTGATCCTTTCAGGGGGTCTGGGTTTTGCCATAATTAAAACTAAGCTTGGATGTTGGAGAGGAGAATCAGTCTCTCTCTAAGTCATAGTGCAAGGTCCAGCTGAAGATTTGAAAAGCTGAGTTAGGCAGTTCTAGCCTAGTGAGAAGGGTGTTTCCTGGTGGCCAAGAGAATTGGGATTGTTCAAAAAGAAAAGGGAAGGTATTGGGGTGACCTAAATGAGGCCTTGCAGTACCTGAAAGGACAAATGGAGAGGGACTATTTACAAGAGCATATAGTGACAGGACAAGGAGGAATGCTTCAAACTGACAGAGTGTGGGTTTACATGAGATATTAGGAATAAAGTCTTTAGTATCAGGGTGGGGGGGCACTGGAACAGATTGCCCAGAGAGGCTGTGGTCGCCCCTTTTCTGGAAGAGCTCCAGGCCAGGTTGGATGGTGCTCAGAGCAACCTGGTCTAGTGGAATGTGTCCCTGCCATAGGCAGGGATGAAACTCAATGATCTCTAGGGTCCCTTAAAAATCATTAATCAAAAAGTCATTCTATGGTTATCTTTCTCATGTGCTGATGGACTCAGTAGACAGAGCAAAAGGGAAATAGGAAGAGCTTATCCCAGTGTTTTTTTGAGTGTCTCTCTTTTGCTACCAAATAACAGCTATCTTCCCCGTCCAAAGTAGATGTGCAAGGAGATTTTCTTAAAGGGATATTGATTATGCAAATAATACCTACTGTTGGGAACAGCTGTGTCTTGTTATTATTATGCCTATGGGAACTGCCAGCTTTAGCTGTTCTTAAAGTATCTGAATTATTCTGGGAGCAGAGATCAGATCCAAGATCCCTCTCTTCAGCAGGCCACACAGTTACAATTTCCATCTCTTTCACATCAGGTGTGTTAAAATAATTGGATTTAAATCTTCAGTCTCTGTCCTTAAGAGTTAGTACTTTGGCTGGAGACAAGGTGGTGCATTAATGTACAAATAACTTTTCCCACCCTTTGCTGTTACGGCCCCCAAACCAGTTTATTGGAGACTTCTAAGCAGCACGTCACTAAAACCTCTGCAGATGCTCTTTTAATAGAAACAAAGCAAAGCAGCTAGACTGCAATCTACAAGATCAAAAAACAAACCCCCACACACCTTGTAGTTGCTATGATGAAGGCCTCTGTCCTCAGGAAAAAGCCCATGACTTAGGTCACCTCTATAGGGAATTGGCCACCAAACAGACTTACAGAAAGTATTTCTGTACTTCCCAAAGAAAAGTTGCACCAAAGAATAGCTGTCTGACCTTAAGGGGTTAGCTCAAATGGCAAAGATACAGGACAGTTTTAAGTTGAAATGTTTCTTGAAAAAATCTTTGGCAGTGTGATGAAAGTTGTGTGCTGTAAAAACAGTGTTGATATGAATCATCCTGTTTCCAAAGCTGCTTAAAAAAAAAGAAAAAATAGATCAGCCCATACTCCATGAGATTTATCTGGGAATGTAATTTTTAAAATTGTTTCTTAGGTAATATGTTAGTGTTTTTACCAGTAAAAAGGCATAAGTGAGTAAGTGCTGGTGCTTTTGAATTATTGAGTTGGATCTCTAAGAATGGGAAACTAGCAGGGAGGGAATAAAATGGGAGCTGGCAATCCATTTGGTAACAGGAAACAGAGGGTGAGCAAGCCCTTGTTGGTTATTCCCATCTAGTTAATGAAATGGGAGCACTGAATTATTTGTCCATGTAAAGATTTCTGGAGAGTTTCTAGTACCCACTGTGACCAGGCATTAATAGATGTTGCTCCTCACTCCAGCAATTAAGTTACCCTCATGTAGTGCAGGATGTGTTCAGATGCCATTTGTGCCCACTGAAAAGGGCCGTGTCCTACAAACTTGCTGCAGGGTACGAGGTCTGAAGGGTACGAGGAAGCAGAACAAGGGCAAGAGTAAGTCTTACGTGGGTGATGTTACACCAGCAAAAGTCCTTAAGGCACTGCACAGGTTATAAATGTTTAGGATCAAACTATTCCATAGGATTTATAACACTGGATCAGCATGGATTATCCTTTTACTGTTGGAAGCAGAGTCTATTGCTGTGATAAATGTGATTTCCCACAACAGAACCATCAGTTTAAATGGCCAGCAAATTTGACCCTTTTAGTTTTTCTAAGATAAATAGGTCCCGTGCCTTCTGGGACCATGAGCTTCTTACCAAGTCAGAGAACAACCACAAAGACAGAGTGACAGCAAGTTGTGACTTGACAAGACATATGTAAGCCCTTCAAATAGGAAATGCCTGGATTCCTTTATGTGTGCCACTGAAATGCTGTGTAATGTAGGGTAACCAAGCAGGTATAGAGCTTATACAGACATTACTTGTTCTTCCAAGCATGTGGCTGTACAGAGCTTACTCATTTTCTTGTTTGCTGATGTCCTTTTGTACGTGAAAATAGCCACCTCAAAATTCATGTTCAGCAGACCTGCATTTGTTAAACAATAATTTTTATTAGAAATATGTTATGTATAGAGTATATCTCCTTGCAATAATGCAGTCATCAATTCTCACAGTGCCCATCAGTTAGCAGAAGTTCAGCAAGCCTTCCAAGGGAATCACGGTTTTGTGTTCTATAAAAACAAAGAAATGGAGCATAATTGGAACCTATTTCTTTGACATGTAACTAGTTCTGTACAGATACAGGTAATGTATACTTTATAAAAAGTAATAAAGTGAGACATGAGAGGTTTGCTCTGAAGGCAGAACCTTAAATGTAGCATTGATAACAAAGTCAGCAGTTACAAGTGTATTAGTAATTTATGAGATTATCCCATGGAGGGATTCTGCTGTACTTTATTATATCAGAACATGACATGCTTTGAATAATAATAATAAAAAAGATTAAAGCAGTAAAAAGCTTCTTTGTAATGTAACAGGCGCCTACACTGTGACTCTTATTGATGAGCTGATGATTAGGAAGCAGTGTAATTATGTTTCACAAGCAGAGCAGAACAGTCCAGTCACTAAAACACATTGAAATGAAAGCCTTTTGATTTTGTTCCACCAGAAGTATTTAATCAATAAAAGTAATGTTCTACTTTGTCTAAATAAATTAAATGAAGGATGATTAAATACTCCTAGGAAGAAAACAAACAAACTTCAGAAATAGAAGGATAAACACAGCAACAATTATCTCCAAAACAGTTGTATTTCACAGGCTTGGATTTGTACATTTGTATGGTGGTAATGTAGAAGAGGCTGACAATAAATAACTTCTCTTAATGGCCACATTCACAAGGAATTTTTCTGTAAAAAGACCATGGTATCAATTTTCCAGTCTTCCTGAGTCAAACTGCATTATTTCTCGGACATTAGTTTGATGGCACACTTCTTTTGGATGTAAAAGCTGTTTAAAAGGAAAGGTTACCAGTCTGGTCAAAAGTTTAGTTCAGCCAGTTCCCATTTCTGCTGCTATTCAGTGTGACTATGTCTGCTTACAAGTACAAGCTCTTATTAGTGCAAGTACTGCTTGTCTACTCCAGCCCTAATTTTTTTGCCATTGATCGACATTACTTTTCCTTCACTGACAGCTTTGAATTACAACAGACAGGACATCATAAAACCTTACATCTCAGAAGTCCAGAGCTCCACACTTAAAATTCACTCTCTGCAAATATTGTGAAATATTGGTGGGGGTGGTAGCAGGGCTACAGATTTCACCCTTCAAACATTTAGAAGCTTTAAACCCAAGTTGTACTATTGTAAGTTTATTGTTTGAGAAATATAGGATAGTTCAAAAAAACAGAGTTAAATAAACATCATTTGATTTGGTCATGTGGGTGTTGGTTTCTTCTAGGCTGCTAATTCCAAACTCTTGCAGAGGAACACCACAGTTCAACCAGAGAGAGAAATATAGTAGTTCAGCTTTTTTTTTTTTTTTTTTCTAGAAAAAGCAGTCCTGTTTACTATTCTTAATTTTGATATCTTTTTAAGAGTGATATTACTACCATAAGATCCTAACTTTTAAAAAAATCTTTGTGAATATAGCTTTTTAAATCACCTGATTTTTATATATATCGATTACCTAAATAAGGAAACTGTAGTTGACTCAATAAATTCACTTTTCTACAGATCAGTTTGGGAGCCCAAACTGAGACACTTCTACAATAGGGACTCAAGAAACAGGCAGTCAGCAGGCATTATTTTGGGAGTTGAGGTATTATATTAAACTTTTAAAGTTCCACATTCTGATCTGAAGATTTAGCACCTCAAGAACCCAAATGCCAGAATTCAAATTTTCAGTCTTGAGTAGAAGCCTCAAATGAAGAGCCCCTTTCACGTTTAAAATGGCTGAATTTCCCCAAAGTTAAGCACACCCTTGTCCACAAATGCCTTATTGCTCTTCTGCATAAAGAAAACTCAGAAGTGGGTGTATTTTAAACAAGTGTTACCTGTTGCTTGTTCCTGTCCTGAAGCATTATTTATATCTGTGTCCCCTTTTCGCAGTGTGTACAAAAGGTCAAGTAGTGACGGGCCAGTACCGTATGCTCGCCAAGCACGGGGGATACGTATGGCTGGAGACCCAAGGAACAGTGATCTACAATACCCGAAACCTGCAGCCCCAGTGCATCGTCTGCGTCAACTACGTGCTGAGGTGGGTGTGGGGGGCACTCCAGAACACGTGTGCATTCACGTGCTGCAGAAACGCAATAGTTGGAGGAACTTTGCAAGGGTCTATTTATTCAACATTGTTGTTCCAAAATCAGTTTAGTCATGTTTGTTCAGTCTTGTTTACTGATGTTAGACATCGATGAAAAATGTGGCATGCCTGTTCCCATACGTGCTGTTGAAATACACCACAGCCTTTCTCCTCTGCAGAGCAGCTGCTGTGCTCATACAACAGATATAAGGTCTGCACCGAAGATTTTATTGTGTAACACAACTGCTAATGTGTTTTGTTTTTCTAATGCTGTGACCCAGAGATAACTAAGTAGTAACTGTATCTTATGTTGCTAGGAGAAGCTGTTTACAGCCTTAAAAATCAGGACCAATCAGAAGTTTTGCCTTCATTTGGCAAAACTTGAGGGTTTTTTGGTCCTAGATGGGGCCAAAATAGGAAATACTTATTTGAGTGATAGTCTGGGTCATTACAGCCTCGACTACATCCCTTTAAAAAGCAGAGCAACAAAGCCCTGAGTATTCCCACAGAAATCCTGACCACACTCTCTGCGTCATCTGAAATGGTGGTGCTCAGCAACGCTGGAACTGTGCCTCGCCTGTCGAGAGCCTGGCATGCAACCGAGGCCAAAATGCTCCTATAGCCCCAGCTTCAGAGAGTTTGTTCTGCCTGCTTTATCCACATCTTTCATCTTTATGGTACAAAATGCCTAAAACCTATTCCCTCATTAGTGAAATTGAGAAGAACGATGTTGTGTTCTCCATGGACCAAACAGAATCACTCTTCAAGCCTCACCTCCTGGCAGCAAACAGTGCCTATGACAGCAGCATCCCTGAGACAGAGAAGAGTGACTTCTTGTTTACTAAGCTAAAGGAAGAACCAGAGGAACTTGCTCAGCTGGCACCAACACCTGGTGATGCCATTATTTCCCTGGATTTTGGTTAGTATTTGTATAAATTGTTTTTGTGCAACAAAGAACCACATGTGAGCCTATATTTAGCAACTTAATAGACAAGGTCTGTTTGCTGTGTGTACAAATCAGGAAGAATGGCTAAAAGAGCCCACATGCTCAGACCAGTAGAAAATTTCTGTGAATGAGAGCAGAATCAGGCTTTCTTGCTGACTAAATAACATGCATTAAGTCTATGCCAACTTACTGTCATGGCAACTAGGAGCAGTGTTTACTTTTAATGAACAGCTGCAGTTATATCATAACACTGCACCAGCTAAAAGTATTCATTAATATTGTTAAAACCCCATCCAGGAACACAGAACTTTGAGGAAGCCCCTGCCTTCACCAATGCTGTTTTGACACCAAACAAAGCATGGCCAGTGGAAGTGAAAAGCCACCCTGCTCAAGGTGAAACACGGATGATACCATCCTTTACAATACCTCAGATTGCACCTGGCAGCAGTACTCCAAGTGCAAGCAGCAACAGTAGCTGTTCCACGGTAAGAAGAGCTTAAAAAGCATTAAAAGGATGTTATGTTTTTTATGCAAATCCTATCAATATACCTAGACAACATTTTTTTGTTGGCTGTCCTGTCTTACTGTTTATTAGCAAAGCCCAGAGTACCTCTATCCTTCTTATACTGCATCAAGCCTTACAAATTATTAGCAAAACTATCAAATGGGAACAATATCCTGGTTTCACATTGCAGTCCTCATTGTCTCCCAGCTGCCCCTCAGTAATTACTGTAACATATAACACAACTAGTCAGAGAACATGCTACCACCATTCATGGAATTAGCCTTATATAAAAAGCCAGTGTAAAATTGTGTGGCCACTGGGATCATTGCCACAGACCACATCCTCCTCCTGTTACGTAGAACCTGTAGCTTTTAGGAAGCTTAACCAAGTTGGACTTTTGAGAGGAGCTCCTTGGAGTTTCCCACTGAAGAAATGAAGGTGGCTCTATGGCTTTGCCCCCAAGAGCTGGAGCCACTCTTACCAGAGATCATCCAGTCTTAAGAAAAGCATAGAGGTATTCCTAAGCATCTTCTTTCTTGACATGAGTATTTAATGGTGTACATTTCTTGTTCCTGGTCTAAGTTGCCAAAAAAAAATTTAAAATAGGATGACAGCTAGGTTCCTGTAATGGGTGCCTATGTTTTGTAATGACAATCTTGTGTCTTGCCTTTTTCTATCAGAAAAGCTTCTGATAGAAGTGGACAGTTTTGGGTTCTGAGCACACTAAATATACCCATTCACTTTTTGTAGGTACAATCTGTTACTGAACAACAGCATGGTATAAATTACATGATGCTAAGCCAGTACTGTGGTTGTCTTCCTGGTTATAACAAATTGTTATTTCCATGCAGCCCAGCAGCCCAGGAGATTATTACAGTTCTGTGGATGAAGAACTTAAGATCGAGGTGATTGAAAAACTTTTTGCCATGGACACAGAATCAAAAAGTCAGTGCACCTCCCAGGTAATGAATTATCTCTTCCAAAAGCTACCAAGATGAGTCTCCTGCTAGTAGATAGTACAGCTGCATGTTGTGTGTGCAGATACTGGGATACAGCATTTAAATTGCATTTGCACAGGCACACCAAATCTATGATGCACATTAACAGAACCGTGCACTTCCAAAAGCTGCCATGTCAATTGCTGTCCCTAACTCTCTGAAACACGAGGTTTGGAGTGTCACTGTGATGGCATTGCTAAGAAGAAAGGAACACTAGAGAGCTTTCAAAATTTGGAGTCTTCTGTAAATTCGATAAGTTATATAGGCAGCAGCAATTTGTTTTTAAATCCAGCTGAATGACTAATGAGTAAACATCCTTTCTAGAACAAAATATAAATAAACTAATTCTTGCAAAACAACCAAATAAGAGAGGACTGACCCTCATAGCACAAATCTCCTTTAACTACAAAATGAAAACTCGTTTCAGATATGTGCTTCTGCTTTAGCCTCTTGGAGGTTTTCAGAGAGACTTGAAAATTACATGCACATAAAGTTACACACAGACTCCATCTCCTGCATTCTAATAATGATGTAAGTGTAGAATTTTCCCCTATAAATAAATAAATAAACAAACCCACTCTTAAAACATTACAGCAAGTGAGCTAGTGAATAAAAGGTGTGGGCCTGATTCAGCTTACTTAACTTTAGATACTTACTTGAAATGCCTTTGTGAACAGCTTATACTTCACAGTCAAGAGAAAGGAACAGGCACTGCTGATTGGTAGCGCAGACCTCACACTCATCTCTATTAGTCCTACAGAAACTTTGGGGTGCTGGGCCCCAAATTATGTACTTCAATTTACCAACAAAATTTGCAGGTTTAGGTAGGCTGTAATTCATGTTCTGAAGAAATTTCATCTAAGTGTGGACATAGAAATGAAAGCAAGAGAAAGGGTGGATGGACAGGAGACAAGTGTGGAGCAGGATGAAACTCACTGCAAGACTTTACATGCTCCAGTATTGTCAGATTCAGCATCTGCTTGCTCAGGTGTGTCCCACCACATCAGCTGCTTTGGTGGGAAAAACAAGTATTATAAAACTGCTGCAGGGGTGTTATGAGCTGATTGTGGGGCTAAACACTGATTATCCTCTCTGTTCAGCTCTGGTCAAATGCCAAGAGAAGTGAATGTGGGTATGACTAGTCCTCCAAGGGAAAAAAGGATACAGATTTAAGTGTGATAGTGTCCTGGCTAAATTTTTTCAACCCTTGCATTTTTAGACACCTTTTTTTAAATGTAGCTGGATTATAAGAAAGCTGTGTTTTCTATTTTAACATGAAAAAGCTTGAGGTTGAACTACATACCACATGTTGTGGAGTCTTAGCAGAAAAGTTATTCAAAGCTTAGTGAAACAACATCTACTTCAGATCACACTGATGCTGGAGGCTGCATGCAAGCTGCTCCACTCTGAGGTTTTTTCCTTCAGTTTGTTGTCTTAATTTTGCTGCTGCTGCTATGATGAACATGTATGCTAGCATAGAAGAAATAAGACATCTTTAAACAGGACTTGGCCAGTTTCATTATGTAAATTTGGCATACAGTGATTTTTCAGCTTTGCATCTATTACTATTCCATATCACACTAACTGCCACAACTATTGCTAAATTAAAGTTTTGTCATGAACTTACTTCATCTTTGCGCAGACTGACTTTAATGAACTGGACCTTGAAACCTTGGCTCCTTACATTCCTATGGATGGAGAAGATTTCCAGCTCAGCCCCATCTGCCAAGAAGAAAGTCCTCTCTCTGAAAGTGCACAAAATACCCAGCAGAGTCTAAGTAGCATGAGCACCATCTTCCAGCCCCTTGCTCCTGCTTCACAGAATCAGTTCCTCCCAGAGAAGTATTGCCCACAGCTCTCAAATGAGAAAATGAACTCTGGTCATGGGTCCCTGTCATCGGTGTTCTTCAGCAATATGAGTAGGTCATCACTGCCACCATACCATGACCAAGCCAGCACTCCCCTGTCTTCGATGGGAGGAAGACCAAACACCCAGTGGCCACCTGACCCCCCATTAGAGTATGTTCCTGCAAAATGGAGACTCATGGATAAATACTCAGGATCCCTATCAAGTTCCCCCTCGGGCCCACCAATAACTTCCCAGAGGGTGCCTGTCTGTAAGAAAAGGTACGTGTTTCTGTGGTGTAACTATGGCTATTTACTCAGAAAATATTTTGGGAAATGATAAGGGTCACAATCTTGAAAATTAATTTTTCTCAATTCAGCTGAAACAATTTGTTGTGCTAGGCATCAGAATGCAGCTCTGGGGAAATTAATATGGTGCTCTCCCAGTGGCATTGAGTCTGGAGGAAGCAGAAGTTTCATTGCCTGTAAGGATACGCAAATTAATTTCCTGCTGGTCTGGTTAAAATTACACCGGTAATTTTAATGCTTATTGCATGCCTAATTTCATGCAATTTAAGAACAGTACCAAAAAGGCTTACTGGTCCAGTAGTAGCAGGGACACGCACATACTTTCTTACCTTGCATATATTTTCTGCACAACAGAAAATGGGGAAGAGAGAGGAATTACATTATTGCTGGCATATATAAATACTACAGCCAAACGTTTCAAATGTTGCTCACACTGACATGTTCAGGAAGTTCATAAAATAAAAATGGTCATTTTAACACATGAAGCTGTGCAGTTTGCTTTTTGGGATTTCTTGTTGGTAGAAATAGCAATGTCTGAATATGTATCTGGAAAGAAAAGGTTTGTCCCCAGTCAACACCTTGTGTGTTCATACTTAGTATGTAAAAGCAAGGGGGCATGCATGGCTCTTAAATCCAATTCTTAAGAATTACATGATTTTCTTTTCCACAGCATTTTTTCTTGTGTGCCTGGAGATCCCTAGAGGCTGTTTATGCTAAACTTTCCTAAGTCTTTGATCCCAAATGTCAAAGGTTTCTAAAGATGGTGGGATGACAATAAAACAAAATAAAAACATTTGATGTTTGAGATATGTCCGCTAGCAAGTCTCAGACACCTTAAATGTCTTTAAATGAAAGAAGAATCTGTAAAAATGAACCAGACAATTGCAGTTTGCCTTCCTGTGCACTCATGAAGATCTCCTCTCCACAGGCCCCTAGATGCTTTTGGACAACGAGGCATAGATATAAACCCAGCAAGACTTGCTCTGTCTAACAGTTTGAAACTGAAGCGACAACTGGATTATGAAGAACAAGCCTTGCAACAGCTGAGTGGGGTAATCATAAGAAGTGCATCCCCTTTACAAATTTGGACTCACCATGGTCATCAGTGTAATTGTTTGTTTTGTTTCCCTTCTCATTGTAGGGAGATGCATCTGTCATTAACCCATCCCACTTAATGTGGAAGAGAATGAAATTTCTCAAGGGGGAAAATTGTTCCTTGGTTACAGAAAAGAAGTCTCTCAGCTCAAGTGTTCTTACTGGTAAGACAAAAGAAAGTGGTTTTGCAATGTTACGTATTGAAACACCACTTTTACACAGGTTGAATAGGGAAAAAAACTTCCTTCAAAAGGAAATGTAAATAAGCTCTGCAAATATTACATAAAGCTAAAATTAAAGATCAAGTAGAATCACTAAGAGCTGAACAATTTAAAGGTACATTTGATAAATACTATTTAGTTGGTTTCAGGTATGTTCACACACTTGCTTCCAAGGGAGCAGAAATCAGCCTAATGGAGCTGTGTTTACCTCCTGCTGGTCCAAGGCATGAACATCTCAGAGCTGGAACAGATACTGTTTCTCTACAACACTGTGTTTCCTTACACAAGCATATCTTGATTGCAGTACTACTGCTAGAGCTGGGGCTGTTTCTAGACTTCCTTTGTGATAAGATGCAGATTTGTCGATGCTGTAACACCATCACAATGAGGTTCACTTTGCTTTGGATCAGTATTATCTACTATAATTACTACACTGGCTTCATTTAGCTTTTTTTTTTCCCCCCTACTATTTAAATAACAGATGAGTTTTTCTGTAACTCAAGAGGTCTGAGCCAAACGATGAATCAACTGCAGCAGCAGCAGCAGCATCAACCCACCTGTGACAGTCTGGGTGAGAATTTGAAAGCAGGAGCGTTTCCCCCTCTGTTTTACAGTTCCCATTGTCAGGACTACAGTGTCCAGCCAGCTAATAAAGCATCAGGTAAGAGCTGTCAAACACAGAGACTGGAAAATGTTGGTCTTTTGTTCCAATACTAATTCCATGAAAAAAAAACAACAAAAAAACAAACCAACAAAAAATGCGGAGGAGGATGATAAAACCCAAAATACAGCACAAAAAATTAGTTTTTTGGTTGAATGTGAAACTGTAATGTTTATGTGTATAATATATGAGTTATATGTAATATATAACTTCAGTTAAACTTAACACCTTTTCATCTTGAAGGACCTGTCATCATCCATACTCATGTCTTGTGATGGAACTGATTATTATTACATTTTACTAAATGTAACTTTGCTGCAGCATTGACATGGAAGTTTGTAGATTAGAGTCTTAACCTGTGCCTTCTAAATGTTGAAATTAGTAATTAAAGGAGATGTCTGTCTGTTCTTTTTAATACATGAGAGGAGTGGTGTCAATTCAGAAACTGTGTTTTTAACTACAGCTTTCCTCATCTGCACTAATACAGTTTTTCTCAGAACAATCTCAGTTTGGGGGTGGAGGTGAAAATTGGCACTTGTTTGTGTGACGCCCTTGCAGCAGTTTAAGGAGGGGCAGAGAACAGATTTGCTCTGACACCTGGAACTGCTGGCGGTTTGAGGCATATTGACATAAAAACAGAACGAAACTGGTGTAAACAGAAGAGGTGGGAGAAAACAAGTGCCCTTTCTGGTCTCAGCACCTTAACTTACTCCACTGCTGTGTTCCAGGTATGACCAGTCGCCTGCTGGGGCCCTCCTTTGAACCCTACTTGTTGCCTGAGCTGACAAGATATGACTGTGAGGTGAACGTGCCTGTGCTGGGCAGCTCGACGCTGCTGCAGGGCAGCGAGCTGCTCCGAGCGCTGGACCAGGCGACCTGAGCGATCCTGCAATGTTCCGTGGCCTATACTGTTCAAAACAGCTTCCCTTTTAAAATATATTTTTACAAGTAGACAATTTCTAATACCAGTACACTTCTACAGGATTTTACTTAGATATTGAAGCTGTCCACATTACCAAATAGTGGCCTTTTGAAGTTACTCACTTTATTATTCATATTAAAGAAATACATCTACTGTATCTTCTCTATTGCAATTAAAGTGGTGTTTAGAGAGTTTGATTACCCTCCCCTTATCTCATTACCTGTAATTTATATTCTGAATTTTTTTTTAATTTCATGCTAATAAAAAAGCTGTGGTATAAATGCCTCATCATGTGATACTTTGGCTGCAGTACTGCAAAGATATATTTTTATTGCCAAAGATGAATGAAACAAATTTGATCTCCAACCACAGTTTTTTTGTTGATCTGCCAAATTAAAATCCTTTGAGTCTTTCTGGTTTCCAGCATTTATTTTATTGTAACTTTAAAAACTTTTAGAAAAGCGTACTAAGGAAAAAATCCCGGCCTTCTGCCTTCCATCCCTTTCCTTCATTTTTATACACTTCGTTGGAAGAAATGTGAATGGTGAAATGCAATGTTTGTGGATATCTGTGAAAGTTGCACGTTTTAAGCTTTTTTCCTCAGAAGCAAGCCACGTACTCAGCTGCCTTAACATGGCTTAGCTCTACAGCCAAGGGAGTCCTACAGATTTGCCCCAGTGGAGGATTTAGGCCTGTGTTTTTGTTTGTGTTGAGGTTTCTTGTTTTGTTCTTTGTTGTTGCCTTTATTTTTTACACAAAACAGATTTTTTTAAATTATCATCTCTCTGGGTCAGTTGTTAATCATCTCTTGGTACTTTTGCTGTATCTATGACACAACTACTTTAAGAGCTGTTTCTGCTAGAAACTTGTAGTATTTGTTATGATGTTGCTGATATTTCAGGAATCAGAACAGCGGCCAGTACTAACACCTCTGATTAATGTTACCCTTTTTCATTTTATATGCTAGCTAGCAATGTAACTGCAATATTGAATCAACAAATCTCAAAATAGCATTTCCCAGTGTATTAGGCTAACTCAGTTATAATTAGACAAAAAGAATTAGGGATTGCATAGTGAGATGAATAGCCAGCAGGGAGGTCTCTCATTCTTACTTGCCTTACATTAATCAGTAGCTAAAAAGTCATTAAAAGGCAGCCAGACATTTTCAGAGCTCCTTTCCAACTATCATTACTTGTCATGCACATATTTGGAAAATAAGGCTTTGAATGCTTTCAAAGGGTTTTTGATAGTTTAAATTACAACACCTCTAAGCAGCAAAAAATATTACAATAAAAGGCAGTTGAGCAGTTCTGACTTTAAAATACATACAGACTTAGATCTGTGTTGGGATCTATCTTGTTTCCTCCACTGGTATAAATCACTGTAGATTCACAGAAGAAAATGAAACAGTGGCAAAGTACTAAAGGTAAAAATCTGGCCCAGAAACTTACAACAAAAATATATTTTTGAGACTTCTGAGTCTGCTGAAGCCTGGTGTATAAAATTGCTTTATATCATGCACTGACACTTGCATAGAGAGAGCCTTGGGTTCATAAAGCACTTCAGAGTTCCCTGTGTTAAGCAAGTCTTAACCACATTTACTTAGAAAAGCGGAAGACCTTTTGTTATGGGTACATGATGTAAAAAATATATACTCCCTATTGTAGGCAATCTTTCCAGAGTTTATTACCAAAAATAATCTACTTGTAAAGTGAAGTTATTACTGTGTGAAAAAAATTATTGTAAGCATCAACATCTGATGAAAATGGGCTATCCAGATCTGACAAATTTGCAGTGGCACAGACTTAAGGCTTCAAGGATTAAAGACACTTGAATACCGCTCTTCTGTTTCTCATTTGTGTAGTTTCAGCATTAAAAATGTTATACCCTAACAGTTTACTAAAATACTCTGAAAAAATATTCCATGTCTTAATATTAATCGTACTTTTATCATAATTATTTCATAATCTATATTGCTGAATTCTTATTGACAATATTATAACTGTATGGGAACTTTAACTTGATAAGGAAATGTATTTTGACACTGATACCTTATTAAAGTATACTGATCCTAAATTCTTTGTGACTCATTTGCTATGAATTTGTTATTTGTTGTATCATTGTAAAACAAAAGTATTTATTAAATTATTTATAGAAAATAAAGGTTTGCATTGATCTTTGAAGACTGAAAGAGCAATCAAGTGCTACCCATATCTGAGAGCTGGGAAGGAGCCTGCCAAAGTTCCATACTATCAACTGCTCTGTAGAGTTTACCTGACTTTTCTCAAATGAAGAATTAATGCCTTGCAGACCACTGCCCTTCTGGAACTTGTCCTGTGGCTCAGACTGCTACTTCCATTTCAAAACTGTTTCTATCTGAGGAGTTGGGGGTGCCTTTTTTAATGCTACCCTTACAAAAAAAGAGGGAAAATTAAGTTCACCAAATCACAGTTTAGAGGTTGAATTGCCACAGTTCCCAACCTGAGTTTTGGTGGAGAAACAGAAGCCCCTGACTAATGGACTTTCCCCATCAAATCCTTCCAAGCCTCTGCCTCAGTCATTAATCTCAATGCTGCTGTTAAACAGGTCAAACCTTTTCCATACAGAAAGTCCTGGGTTTGCCTGTGTAATTACACTAATCACGTAGTAGGAGGACAGATAACGTTAAAAAATTAATTTCCAAACATGCACCTAAACTTCAGTGCTGTGTGGAAGCTGTTAATGCTTGACCCTTCTGATAACTGCCTTTGAAACATGCAGTGCCCACGCAGACACCAGTGAGCTGGTCAAGCAGCAGCAAATCTTGTGAAGAGCCTGCAAAAGTGGGCTATCATTACCTCCTCTCTTAGACTGTACACTCAGTAGGCATAGAAACCAAATCCTTGCCTCTAAATCTGTTGTAATTAACATTAACTATACAAAACTCTCCCTTTTAAAGTATCCCCTTAGTCTTTGTCCAAGTGTCCCCAGGACTAACTCAGCACAGCGGATCCTAATCCAACTGAGTATTGGAGAAGAACAAATAAGAATCTCTGAAATAGAGATTAACCTGTTAAGATCAACTTCTATCTTTTTAAGAGTGCAATAGCTAACTGTTAATATGAATTAGTGCTGTCAGGCATTTTTTTGGGGGTGTCCAAGCAGCTGATTGCTCACACACTCATACTTAAGGGGGTCCTGCATTCACCATTCCCATGTTCAAACAGCTGAAGGAACATACTGTTAGTGCCTTGAGCTGCCTTTTTTCTTTTTCCCTCTACAGCTAAACACTTCCCATGTTAGTGAGTTTTAGTGTTTTTTCCTTAAATATATGAACATCTTGGACAACTAAACTGACAGTATAATTTACACACCCCAAAGACCCAAACCCTGATCAGAAACATGATGCAACCTATGAATTAATAGCTGAGTTTTGTTCTGCTGAACAGGGATTTATGGTGGCTTTTTAATTTATTTTTCTCCCCGGTAGGCCAGCAGAAGTGCTTAAAATTCAGTGTACATCATCTTTCACTGCCTAAGAGCACCATTTCTTGGCATCAGACTTTGTATCTCTAACAGCACAGCACTGATCCCAGCGATGTTTTTCAACACTCATTACATTCTGCTGAAAAATTGGCCTGTTCTGCCAAGCTCTCATGACTTGGGCTGGTCTCAGTCTCTGGCTGATTATCAAGCCTATCATCTTTTTAAAATGATCAAGTGACCATTTTTCCTAGAACACAGAATTCACTCAGGTAAGATTTGTGATGTTTATCAAAGAAATGCTTATAAACAAAATACAATAGGAAATTCTCAAGATGTGATTACTAATAAAAATACAAGAAAGCCCAGAAAACTTGGATAGGATAACAAAGTCCAACTGTCTCTTCACTGGAGACACAGGTTTCTAAGCCATACTGAAATCTGCAGACACTACGTGATTCATCACACTCACTTGGAGCAGCAGGCAGAGAACACAGAAAACTTAACAAACACGTGTTCCAGTTCTAGGTGGTAAAGGTTTCATCTGTTACTTCTACCCGAGGAGCTTTATAAAGCTATTCACAGACATGCCACATACATGAGTGTGTGTGTATGGTTTTTTTAAGAGTTACAGTGGAGAACTGGAAATATTCTTCTACATCTAAATAAACAGCTTATTTTTTCTTTCCCCTCCAATTCCTAATTATAGGCTTCCCAAGGGAGAAAGAAATAACTTCTAAGAAAAAAGCAAGCCATTTTCAAAGGAAAAAAGCAAATCTTTAACAATATTATATTAGGACAAGGTCTGTCACACAGCCCTGTCCTGCTTCCTTAGCACAAACCAACGCACAGCACAAAGGCTGCCTTTTGGTTTCCTGGGGCTGTGTCTGAGCCCACCCTTGCCCACGGGGGAGGCAGGCGTGGATTCTTGCTGCTCCAGGCTCTGTTCATTGATGTTTCCTTAGTGTCTTGGTTTAGGGCAAACTGGGGAGAAAACTCCTGAATAGGGTCCCTCTGGGAAGCAGACTCAAATAGCCCCTCCCCTAAAACTGGTCTGGGAAAGAACTTCTTCGGAGAGGAGTGGAAAAAACTATTTATTTAACAAACAAAGTGCCCACAAGCACAAAGAATGAATAATATGAAACAATAAAACTCCTCGTTCTGAAGTGAGACAGCAAATTAAGAAAGTCCTTGCCGTGGGTATAGCTCGGCTCTTTCTCAGTCTTCTATCAGTCCCTCCGGAGGCCTAAGCCCCGGTGGGCAGCAGGTGCGAGCTCTCGGTACTCCTCTGAGTCTTTTTTCAGTCCAGAGCAGGTTTAAACAGTCTCCAGAAAAAGGTAAAAACAAACAAACAAACAAACAAAAAAAAAAACCACCCAAAAAAACCAAAAACCAGTCTAGAGAACTGCTCTGTCTCAGCTAAAATTAACTAAGAGCAAAGCAGATCTCTGTCCTGCCATCTGCCCGAGCCTCAGCCGAGCACACAGTCTGGAGAAAGAATGCAGAGGAGTGAAAGGGATTTTTTCCAAACAAACTCCGCGATTCTTCTTGCTCCCCCTTTGCTCTCAGAACCAGTCTTAAAGGCACAGAACTCAATGTACAGCACAAACTGAACCAACAATTGAAGATAAAAGCATCCTAATTCACCTTAGGACTAGTTAACTTATAAACGGACTAGCTTATTAACTGATAAAACAAAAGCAACCATCAGAAGGCTCCAGTAATTGCAATGCATCTCAGTTTGGGGTGTTTGCATTAAAAATGTATTTGAATAAATTTATTTTTTTTTAAGTGAGAAACACCTTAACTACTGTTTTGTTGTTTTTTGACTGAAAGCCAACCTGAAGTTTTGGAAGCTTGTGTTGTGCCACAGATCTCACATGGAACATTTTCCTTGAAGAAGTCCTAAATTCTTGTAATCAAGGAGTTACTTAATTCTCTTCAGTCATGCCTCCCAGTTAGGAACGTGGTTAGGATGTCTCATTAGGGAACAGCAGCACATGCATGAGCCTGGCTTGCAAGGACTACCTGCAAGCCAACCAGCAGCAGTCCTTGACAACTGGAGGCAGCAGCAGCCACATCACACCTTGGGCACTATCTGATGTGAGAATTCCTGCATCTTAACTGCACTTGGGTTGCATCTCAAAAAACCCAACCCTTTTAGCTCATTAAAAAAAAAAAAAAAAAAAAAAAAAAAAAAAAAAAAAG
>VZUI01056090.1:0-96701 GCA_013401135.1 Cettia cetti | reverse complement strand
GAAGCATCCTCACGGGCTGCGGCCGCGCTTCCGCCGGCGCGACGGGCCGCGGCAGGGGACACACCGCGCCGGGCGGGCGGCACGGCGGCTGCTCGGCGCTCCCGGCGGGCCGGGCGAGAGCTTGAGCCCCGCCCGGAGCCGGAAGGATTCGGGGCGTTCCGAGGTGGTTTTGTAGAGGTGGCGAGTCCTCCCTGCAGGAGCCGGCGCTGAGGCCTTGGTGCGCTGCGGGCGGTGAGCGGCGGTGCCGGGACGTGGGTCCCTCCTTGGCAAGCGGACAGGCTTGAAGGGCTCGGAGCGCCCCGCACGCTGCCGGCGATCGGTGCTGGGCTGCGGGGCTCGGCGGAGATCCAGGGAAGAGCGAGGCAGGACACGGTGAGTTGGCTGCTGCGCCAGCAGAGCTGCTCCTGCCATCCCCGGCCACCCGTAGTGTGTCCGGCCACGCTCCGCTGGCTGCACTCGCGGGCACTGCTCCTAACTCCGGCTGCGCTGCCCCGCAGGCACCTTGCCACCGGGAATACTCATGGCAAGAGACTCAGGAACAGGCTTCCTTTTTTCTTCTCTTTGGTTGAAATGGGGTAGCGCAGCCCTTTCCCACTTGGAAGTCTGTAGGTGAACCGCGGTGGGATTCCCACCCCGAGTCCTCGCCTGCTGCTGCTGGGTAAATATTGCTCCCTTACACAATGCAAAGTTTATCTTTTACGAGGATTGGACCGAAGTTTATTGTAAAGAAATAGGGAGCTCTGGTCGCATAGGCATTGAAGAGTTGCGAGAAAGAAGTCATGGCTTAGCACTTGGATTTAAGGACATGCTCTGTGTGATGTCTGCTTTTTCCTTTCATGAGGCAAAATCATAAATTTGGAAAATGGAAGTTTACATAAAAGAGACTGAGAACCATCAACAAATCTGTCATGTGTGCTTTGATAAATTAGTTGTTGTCAGTCTGTAGTACTTACCTCCATCAGAATTAAAAAGCAGAACAAGAACTGGAGAACTCATTAATTTTAGTAGGTGTCTAAATAGGCTGATTTGCCAAGACCGTTCAACAGTTTGGTTGCTGGGCTAGAAGAAAGGAGGGAAGGTCTTTAGAGGACAAAGTGTGTTTTGAAAATTATACCCACATTTAACTTGAGGGATAATTGCTGTGCAGTATTTGTAAACTGCGGAGTTTTGCAGGAGTCAAACTATTTTTGTCCAAATCAAGCAATATGTTCTTAAGTGCCTTGTGGAAGCATACTTTAGACATTGCCCTTATCAGAAAGAATGTGCCATGAACCTATAAATATGTTAATTTGAGATCGGTAAGTTACAGAGGTGAAGAACTTAGAGGCAACTACTGACGGAGGAGGTACAACTGACACCGAAGAAGGTTTTAAGGATCAGCACCTTGTTATCTCGAAGTCTCTCATGCCTTTTCTGTGTAGCTTCCCATGGGCAGATCCACGCAGCTCTGGCTAGCTCATTCGCGTCCCTAGTATAGCCACCTGACCCTGTCTGTCCCTTGTACAACAATTCATTAAGTAATTACTCCAGAGTGATGAGGAAGGAGTGTTGAACCTCTCATTTCAGTTTCTTTTAAAAAACCTTATTTTTTCATAAAAATATTATAATTTTAAGGTTTCCAGGAAATTCTGGATTCACCACAGAAAGGATATTTGTTTGCCTTACGTAGGTACCCAAGAAGCACCTTGGATGAAGAAAAATGTACCCAAGAAGCACCTTGGGTCAAGCTTCAAGGATGCAAGACAGTATTTCTGTATTGTTTTCTGAGTATTTTGTAACTTTATGCAAACATAAAGTAAGTCAAGACTTTAAAACAATTAAGTTTTGATCTCATTTTATGAAGCAGGATCAAATGTACAGTAAAAGGTCAAATGACTTTTATGAGAAGCTGAGAAAAAACATTAATTATGTTCATCTGACTTTCAATTGTTTGAGAGTTGCTTTTTGCCACAGGTAGCATTTCCAAAATTTCCTCTGTAACCATTGCTGCCTGTCCAGGGTTACTTTTGGGTATGGACCTTGGCTTTTCCACAGAACTCCAGAGTACTTTGCTCCCATCCATCAGCCGGAAATAATAATTAACATTAGCTACTGTACTTTTTGAATGTGCTTGCACAGTCACTCTACTCTTTCAGCCTGAGTGCTTCTGACTTTACCAGTACAGGTATGGTGTTACTAAAATGCTCAAAAAGTTCTTAAATCAGGTAAATTTGGGATTCTTATACCTCTGACATTGTTGTTTTATGGACAGCCATGAATGATTTGTCAAGGAAGAAAGGAAAGGTGTTGTATAATGACCTATTGCCACTTAAGCAGTACTTGCTGCAATTGCAATATTTATGATATTATTGTTATATTACGCTTCCCCCATAATATATCTTCTTTTGTGTGGTGATCAGTGAGTTCTTCTGTATTTTGTTCTGGCTCTGTGCTCAAGTGTTTCCTTAAGTGTGTCATACATGTGAGGCCAAGCCCAAACCTGTGTCATTTACACAGAAACAACTGATACGAATACATAAAAAGCATAGCTTTCCATTTTAAAAAATGCAGTGTGGTTATCAATACTTCTTTTTCCTGAGCAAAAGAAAAGCTGGGAGGAATGCCAGCCTTTCCAAGGGTGATCATTATTCTACTTGGTAACTGACGACTCAGTGAATTGCACTGGTTTGTGCTGGGGAACAGATGAGGAAGACAATGCAATAGCAAGAGGGACAGGACATAGACTGGTGAGGGGAGACATGAAGATAGAGACTGATTTCCTTAAAGAAATCAGGAGAAGTTGAACAAATACAGAAAGGAGAGTTAAATTCAGATGGTTAAATTCAACTTTTGCATACAAATTTGTAGTCTTTGCATGTCATTAACCTACTTTGTCAACACAACTGGCCATCTACAAACCCCTATTTTACAGTTAAACAAAAGGGAATAGTAAGTGAAGTTGCTGATGTCATCCTGTCTGGTAGTCTTATGCTTGAGTTCTGAGGGCAAACCAACTGTAGGTTCAGTTCTGAAAAAAGTAATTTGTGTTCAAAGTGTGCAAAAAATGAGTACTGTGTGTAGACTCTTCTTTTTCTTAATATTTATGGTAAGTGTTTCTGCTGCTACTGTTGTTAATTTTTAATGTCATTCTATTTTAGTGACAAGCAGGTTCACTGTCAGACAAAACATGGGTATTTGCAAGATCTTGTCTACAATAGCTTTACATCCTTGTGTTTGTTAATTGTATTTTTGAAAAAACCAAAGCTCACCTCATTACCACTCACTGGCAGTAACCCATTTCCCCCTTTCTACTCAGTTAAACTGCATCTGTCTGAAATGTTAGGTAAAATACTTTACCTTTTTTCTTCTCTTGAAGAGAGAAATGTTCAAGTTTGCTTTTTGTTTCTTTTCAGCATTCAGCATGGCTTCTCCAGCTCTCCTCATGCGTGTGGTGGCCTCGGCATATTCTGTTGCAGAAAAAGCTGCAACAATTGTTAGAAATGTGATGTCTGCAGGAGATCTGGGCATAGTGGAGAAGGTATAACCTTTTACTTTGTTCCAGCTTAATTTCACCTGTTAATCTTGGGTTAGATACAAGTCAAAGTGGTATTTTTAAAAGTCAGCAACTGTGGAAGGAAATACAGCCCTCACTTCTCTCACCACCACCTACAACAAGTATTCCTTTTTAAAGGATTTGAATAGCCCTAGAGAAGTGTCTTTTCACAAGTACTTCAAAACAATATTTGTACATTTAAAAGAAACACCATAATTTTGTCCTGATTTCCCTCCCAAAACACAAGGAGTGCATAGCACCTCAAAATTCGCAATAAGGTATATTACCTGTTAATTTTTGTACCTATGTTCTACCATCCTTAGTACAACTTAAAATACAGTGCCCTTGATAAATTTTGGATTAGAATAAATCAGTGTTTGATTTCCTAAAAAAGAATTTATTGTAATTTTATCGTAAATAACAGCTTTCAAAATAAATTCAGAGCTTCAAATTTAATTCTAAAAAGAAAATGGGTATTAAAATTCTTAATGTGCTGTAATTTATTAAGTTGCACTGATAAGCCAGGATCTTTGTTTTGACTACAGTATTGGAATAGGTGAAATTAACTTTTGAAGTTAATTCTAGCTTTACAGATATGTAACAATATTTTGGGCTTCATTACATATATACTATTTTTGTTCTTTACATTGAAGATACTGCAGGTATTTATATTATTCAAAAATAATCAAAAGTAACAGGTGACATCGGTTATAAATAAGGCTGGTTATACATACTTTTAAATTTTTTGAGGAATGAAAACTACAAACACACAATATTAGATCAAAAGCAATGACCAACAGAAGAGGTTCCTGTCTGAGGGACTAGAGATCTTGAAATTCCTGCAAGCTTCTTGCCAAGGGTGCTTGCTGAAGGAAGAAGAAGAATGCAAGAGAACCTCTCCTGTCCCTCTGTTTTGCAATCTGAAGAGATGTAGAACAGAAAGGAACAAAAGTGCTGCTTCTCATCATTCATCCTCTTTCTGCAGCCAGCAAACACCAACACCAATTACAGCACTGACAGCTTTACAACATCTGGGAAGGCAATGTTCCACCTTTTCCCTCAACATAGTGACCTTCTATCCATTTTTCTAGTTCAAGGACAGCTGAGTTTTTAGCCATCTCCTCCCCTGATATCCAGAGGTTTTTTTCCCCTCAATCAACTTTAAGCTCTCCATTTATAATGCTTCTCTTTGTAGTACTTGTATGATTTTTTGCCCCTCACTTAGTAGGTAAACACTTTCTTACATTGAAGAACTACTTATACTTTTTTATTGGGTTCATGTCCTGGAACAAAGGACATTCTCTGCAATAAACTTGGCCTTACTGAGTCTAAACTCAGGACCAATTTCAACCAAATTAATTAGGGGATGAGAGGGACATTTTGAAGAAAAATATCAAGTTTCATAAAATTAGCACTTGGCTAAGGGACAGACTAGTTTTGAGCATGCAAAAATTAACCCATAGCATGGTTTTAAATGGAATATCCCATTTCTATGGCTAATTTCTGTAGCCGGTTAAAACACTTTTCATGTCAGCAAATAAGATACAAGCAGATAAAATTTTTGTTTGATTCAACTAAGATGCAAATCTTAGATGAACTGTCTTTCTAAATTACAATGCTAATAGAGTTATTTCTTTCTGGGATTCTGTCTCTGGACCTAAAGGGTTAAAGAAGTGTTACTAAGTTACCCACTTTCACATGTAGCAGGTTATTAACATTTAAGAAATTACTGCAACACATGTAGCAATGTACATTCCGCTACACAACATTGGAAAGGCTTGCAGTCATTTTTTGTCACCTTGGGGCACCAAATGCACTGTTCTAATGTCAGACCAGTGCGTCTTAGCTCTGGGGTACACAGGAAAACTCTGCTTCTTGCAGCTTCTAGCCTGCCTCTCGCAAGGTCACTTACTGGGTTGAAGATTTACCAAATTAGACTTCTTTTTCATTACAAGTAGATATTCAGAGTGCTGTATGGGCCACTGTGCTGGTGTATTTTTCAGTACACAAATTCCTATCCCCTCTTGGACAGGCTGGACCCAATGACTTGCAGACCAAAGCTGACCGGTTGGTTCAAATGAGCATTTGTGCTTCCCTGGCACGGAAGTTTCCCAAGGTGACAATCATTGGAGAAGAAGTAAGTACCTGCTTTATTTCATACTAACAGTTTATCTTGCTGTAACTTGCACTAGAATTTGCTTTGGCTAGGTTTAGGAAAACATTGGTTTTAATTAAAAAAAAAACAAAAAAACCCACCAAAACAAAAAGCAACAAGCAAAGGTATTTCCATCCCATTTCACCTTTCCATTTCATTAGCTTTATCAAGCTGCTGTCAAATACACAACTCTAAGGCAAAATGAGGTGAGTCCAAAACATTTTTCTAATAATTCTGAGAATTCTTTTGTTAGGAACTGCCCACTGATGATGTAACTGAGGATTTAATTGAAGATGGTCACTGTGAAGAAATACTGAAGAAACCTTGTCCTGCTCAGTACACAGGAATTAAAGAGGAGGAGGTAATGTGGTAATGCTATGTCTATGTCTTCATGTTTTACATTCTCTATCCTACTTTCTGACTTTAGCTAAGAGTGTACAACGAAGAAAGGTTTTTTTCAATGTTGCCAATTTTTCTTTTTTTGTTTGAAAACTGAAATGTAGTCATGATAATCACACCTCCAGAGCTTCAAATGCTGCATGTGTGCAGTTATGGGAGATGGAAATTGGCTTCTTACAATTTGTGATTCAAATCAATTTGACAGGAATCTAATCTTGGACATAAGTAATCTCATTTTCCATTTCAGTTTAATCCTTCATACTTCTGTTAAGAGATTTGCTGAGGCCTTCCAGTCAATTTTTAAGCTTTTTTTTTTTTTTCAGTGCAAAATACTATTATAGGCTTCAGTCATATAATAATGTTAAAACTTTGGATCTCTTTATTTCCTTACTACCATAAGGAAATAAAAGCACTAAAGTAAAATATATACTTTGCGTGGTAATTTCCATGATTTGTATTTGTTAATTTTCCTTATTTTTTATTCTTAAAGCTTGTAATATGGGTTGATCCCTTGGATGGAACCAAGGAGTACACTGAAGGTTGGATTTTTTTTTATTCTGTTGATTAAAAAAACAGCAATGTAATAAAGTAGCATATACATGTAGATAGTTTTATCATATTAGTTACTTACAGTATTGTTTCATAAGGCTGATGTTTCTCTACTTTTTGAGTGCTTGGAATGTATTTATTCATTCCATTCAGGTCTAACCAGTACTAAATATTCCTGATGTTCTACTGAGTGCTGACCAGTTTTTATAATTTCAGAGTGCAAAGAGCTGCCTTTGACTGCTGGCAGGTTGTCTTAAGTTTTTAGTTAAATTTACAATTTTGCATATCTATGAATTGAAGGACGAAATCATCCTCCTCTCAGGTGTACTTGCAGCCCTTTCAAAATGAAACAAATGTCTTCCCAGAAGTCATGATTCTTCAGTCATGGGAGGAAACTGTTTTCAGCAAAGCCTAATTTCTATCCATAGAAATAGACCCTAAAATGAAAGAAAATAAAAAAAAAAAAGACTCCAATAAGCAATATCCCGAAACCTCACTTTTGCCTCCTAATGCATCTTTTAGTTGATTAATAGAAAATCTTCTAGGCAGATTTTTCATTTTGGGGAAAGAGATGTACAACTGTCAGCAAACCAACAGTTTTGTGTAGCATTAAAGAACTCCCACCAGAATGACAGAAGAATGTCACTATATACTGCTATGTAGTTGTATCTTAAACTTCCTTCTCATTATGTGTTAATTATAATATAGCTCTATTAAACGAACTTTATCTGGGGCATTTTTTAGCAGACCTCAAGGCTAAATTACTAAAATATTGTATCAGCATCTGAAAATCCTGATTAGTATTTGCATTTTTAAGATAGCACCCTGCATATTGATTTGTGGACTTTTACTGAAGGTTTATGTTTTTATTAAGATCTTTCTCTTTTTCAAGCATAACTACATTCCTGCTTTTTCTGTCCAGGTCTCCTTGACCATGTAACGGTTCTTATTGGAATTGCCTATGGAGGCAAAGCAATAGCAGGAGTTATTAACCAGCCATATTACAACTATGAGGTATTAAATAATTGATTTATTTAGAAGCATTGTATGATTTCTAAATGTTACTCCTAAGCTGTTTCAGCTAGCATGCTTTCAACTGAAAAGTGGCATGTAGTGGAGTTAATGTTCTAATGTAAGGTATTGGGGTTTTTAAATTAAATATATATAGTTTTAAATGTTGCTTTCCAGGAACAGAATGTCAGGAACTCAGTAACAGCCATACTGAATCCTGAGGCTGGTGTAATGCACTATAGGATATAGTATAGAATATATTACATATATACTGTGCAAATCACTACAGTCCTTATAAAGTACCTATTATAAAACAAGTACAGATCAGTGGTGCTGCAGTCTTTGTTAGAGCTTCTTCAGTAAATCCATGCAATGGGTGCATTTGTAATGCATGGTAACTGCCATAAATCTGCAGCCCTAAATAAACCAAGCATAAACTGTCACTGACAGCTGGGTTAGAGTGTATCATGCCAGGCTTCAGGTAGAAGTCAGGATGGGCAACCTACAGGCATTTACACATTTGGAGATTATTTCAGTATTACTGGGGGGAGCTCATGATGCAGCCGGATTAATTAAACTTATTGGAGTTTAAAGAAAAAGCCCTTGAGCTGATGCATTGCTATCATGTTCTGTCTGACATGTATCACAAAATACTTGAAATTACAAGATACTTACAATTACAGATTGTGCCTCAAGTACAGAAATATACGAATAATTATCTGCCAGTCACTGGAGGCAGGATGTAATGCACCACCACAATGTCACAGATAGGAAGAAAAGGGTCAAAGATGGCATTGCCTTAGAGGGAAAGAGAACCAATTCTCACTCTGTGCTCTCGAGTTGTTCTTTTTAAGTGCCACTGTTTAAATGTACAGCCCAGTATTAATATTATGCTCCCTGATATGCCAAGGTGCATTTAGGTACCCCTTTTCCTTCGTGCTTTAACTGCTGATCAGTGTGGTTAAGCATCACTCTGTGCCTTTTTTGTAGGCAGGAGCTAATGCTGTGCTGGGCAGGACCATCTGGGGAGTGCTGGGCATGGGTGCCTTTGGCTTCCAGCTGACAGAAGCACCTGCTGGCAAGCACATTGTCGTGACCACTCGCTCCCACAGCAGTGCCCTGGTGAACGAGTGCATCACTGCCTTGAACCCAGACCATGTCATCAGAGTTGGAGGAGCAGGAAATAAGGTATGAAAACCCCAAATCTTCTGTTTTTACTGGAAGGTGGCACCCTTGGAAAAAAAAAAAAAAGACTTTTTAAAGAAATCATTTGCTTACTTACATGAATATTCAGGAGAGACTTCCTTCACCTTCCTAGCATTCAGTTTGCTGTGAGGTTGAGAGAATTTGGCACAGGTGTATTTGTACTAGTGGCCATGATGGTCATGGCTGAGGTCTGTCTTCCCCAGTATTCTGTTTTTAGGGGTGAAAATAAAAAGTTCTAAGAGCAGAATTACTAAATGGGAATTCAGTTTAATGTCAATTATTGGACATGTCCTCCTGTTTGTGTTAATGCAGCTTTTGTTCCAACTATCCAGCAGCACATTTGAAACGATAAAAATGTAAGCACACAGTGATATTTCCTCTGTGAAATTTCTCTGCATACAGTGAACACCCACTTGGTACAGGCTTTAAAACTTAGTTTTGTCATAGCTGTCAAAAACACACCCTCTCATCTCTTTTCTCCAACACTGCAGGGCCCAAAATGACACTAACACAACATTAATATAGTTTCCACTTTGTTTTTTTAGTACTTGCACAAGAAATTAATTCTTGTTTCTGAAACTGAGAGTAGATTTTCATCCTATAGACTGTATTTATAACAACAAAAACATTGAATTGGGAATGGTGATACAGTATAGCTTCTAAACCTTAATACATTTTTTGTAATTTATTATTACACTATTATATTTCTTGTAGTATCAATAATGAAATGGCTGGTGTTCCTTTCCTTACTCTCAGTACTTACATACACAGATTTAATTCCCCCTTCCTGGTGTTCTTTCTACCCATTTATAAATGCCTAGATCCTTTGCAATGATTGCAACTCTATTCTTAACAGATCATTCAACTCATAGAAGGCAAAGCATCTGCTTATGTATTTGCCAGTCCTGGGTGCAAGAAGTGGGATACATGTGCACCTGAAGCTATCCTACATGCTGTGGGAGGTAAGTTCATACCATTCAAAGTTCCAGGATAAGTGAAAGTATATTAATTTGAAGTTAGTTATGCTTTCCATTGAAAGAAAAATAACAATACATGTGTCAATAACTGTCACAGAATTAAAAAAGCAAAATCTCTAAATTTGGGGTATATTCATTTTAATATTTTCAAAACAAACACTTTTTTTTCTGTTGGCTAATATCTCAGAGTAAATTCTGCTGTCCTACTAACTGAGTATAGTAGTTTATTATTAGTAACATGTTATGTAATATGTGGACATTGAATTCTTTAGACCAACAAAAATAGGTCAAATCATACAGTTGTTCTCTGGATGTACAAACTCCAAATTGAGTCATTCAGGTAATTCAATAGAATTAGTGATCTCCAGCCAACATGAGACACCTCACTTTTCCAGGGGCTAAGGGGTTGAAAAGTTATGAAAAGACTCACTGCTGAGGATTTGAAGTAGTATTATTTTTTTTAAATTCTTCTCTTCACATTAATAGGCCTTTTACCACCATATGGTAAAATTATGGGGTTTGATGCCTAAATTTTGTCAAGCAAGGATAACAGGCTTCATAATGACACTATTGAACTCCTCTGCAGCCTGTAGTGTTCATAACTGGGATAATTTTAAACAGGTTAGCTCAGGCACAAAGCAACCCAACCAATCTGGGGCAGCACAATGCTGTATTTAGCCTCTTTGGTATGTAGGAATCTCCTGGTTAAATTAGTTTGAATAAAGATCTGTGTTGCTCTTGCTAAGTGGTTTCTAAAATCTCATTAAAAACCAGCTGGGGTGTTTCTACATTATGTTAGAGTTTGTGGCATACACTTACCCTGGTTTTAACTTGAAGTGAGGAATTTTTTTTGCTGCTTGTCAATGACCAATGTAAAAGCTACTCAGGAAGAAATTTAAGTAATCCATGAGAGAGAGACAGATGTTTTTCTTTTTCTGAGACACAAAGAATTTAAGTATTGCTGAAAGAAAAAATTAACCCACTAGCTATTTGTTGTACTTAAACTGGAAGCAAAGATACTTCACATCTGAAGACAGGCATGTGTACCACAAAGACTGCTTTTAGTTATTTCACTTGAACTAATAGACTCCAACTCCTTTTTGCTGGAGTATTTTTTTCTTTCCTTTTTTTTTTTGCAGGTAAGATAACTGATATCCGTGGAAATTCATTTCAGTATAACAAGGAAGTGAAACACATGAATTCAGCTGGGGTCCTTGCCACTTTGAGAAATTATGACTACTATGCCAGTCGTATTCCAAACACTGTGAAAGAATCTCTTGTGCCTTAAAGCAGGGAAGAGTCGTCACTTGGCCTGGAAGGCTGAGGAAATGAGCTTGGAAAAAAAGAAAGGAAGAAGATGACTGAGCTTGAAATTCTGTTTCATAGAATCTGAACTGAATTCTTTCAGTAAGATGTTCAATAATTTCAAAATTATGCAGAATCTTTAAGTATCTGTTGGATCAGATTATTTGGCTGTGTTGATCAGACAACATCAAAGCAGTTTCGTTTCTTCAGTAGTCATTGTCTACATTCTTTTGGAGTTTTCCTTCCTTGTGACTGTGTGTAATGTGACTGCTAATCATAACACTGCAGACTAAAAATCATCTTCATATTCTTGGCACAAAATTGTGTTATGTACCAGATCTTGCTCAATGGTTTTTGTTGTCAATAAGGGTTATTGTGTTAAATACAAATGGACTAAGGATTTGCCTGGATGGGTGAGCCCATTTGTTAAAATGTTGACAGTTTTGATTCTTAGAAGGGCATCTGAATTTTTTTTTTTTTGCACTGAGTTTTGGGATGGCCAAGACTGCTATTCGTTGGGTTGTCTGAGTTTTGCAGGAGGCAGGACACAATGCAGCTGGGCCTGGAAATCTCACATATGGGCTCATGGATCACTGGATTCATTGAGGATCAGTGAAGTGTACATACAGCAAGGTTCAGGACAGCTCACTTGGGAACCCAAGGAAGCATGACAGGGGCAGGAGTTCCTAGCATCTCTGTGATGATTTGAAGTGCCTTTGTCAGGGTTTATGCCACTGCAATATTGGAGCACTTTGGGCATCCAAAGTCAAGGTCACTTTGGCATACTTGGAATAACAGAAATTCCAGACCTTGAAATTTTCCATGTCCAAATTCTGAGATTTATTTCAGGTGCCTTTCCAACAGCCGCAGAGTTAAGGAAGTTGACAGTACCACTTCCCCCTCCTGTGGAAGCCAGGCATGTTAAAGGAGGGGAGAGAACAGGGCCAAGATCACTTAAAATTAACTTTAAAATTGGAGATCCCATTTCAGTCAGCTTTCCCATAGGTGTGGCTGTTAGGAAAGTAGGATTCAACTGCCCAGTCCACTTGAACACAAAAGAGAACCAATAGTAAATTATGTATGACTAGCTAAAATTGGAAACTTAACCAAACTCTTTTTGAAGTCTCTTCAAGCCAAATTTAGGATTTTGGAATTACGCCCTTGAACTAGTGAGGCATCTGTGCCCCTTTTTGCTCCAGATGTTGTGACTCAAGTCCCTTACTCTCAAATGAAGGAGTCCTGGGGCTTCCTTTTCCCTAACAATGTGACACGTACTGAGGCATGCCATGTAGAGATGCCAGTTTCAACAGACAACACAGAGATTTGCATTTCTTTCTGTTCTCCATGTGAAGAAAAGAGTGGCATATGTCAGGTTCTCAGGCAGGTGGTGTCAGAGAGGGCGTCTGAATACAGCTGCTTGCTTACATAAAGACTGAATCCCTAAGCTCTCCCACATGATTCTTTTCCTTACCCTCTGCTGGCATCATGAATGCCAGAGTAGCTTGAAACTACACTGTTTCTCCCCTCCTCTCTGCCCACAGGATTAGATCTTCTAAATAACTACACTCTTCATCCACACAAACTGTCTTTAAATGAGTGCCTCAAGGTGCAAAAAGCTGTTTTACCATACAGAAGAAAGTTTGGAAATTCAGTTTTCCACAGTGTGTTCAAGTTACGTCTTTCTCCCATCATCACACAAGATATTCAACAACTCCACTTAGAGTCCTTAGATTAGATCCTTTCCTCACAGTAGGGTGACACCAATATGACTTCACTGGCTTAAAGCTGACTCTATTTCCAACAAGCAGGAACATCTTGCCACCAAAAGATATGAACAAGGCAACTCTTGCTAAAGTGTTCCTGTTTCCCCATGCGTACACGTGGAACAGAATCTAAGGAATCTCTTCAGTAGTGAGGTCATCTTAGCCTAACATTTACAGATAAATTAGCAAGATTAGCATTTACCTCATTCTATCATGACTGGATGACTGGATTAGAGCTGCATATATAGGAACAATGTGTGCTTCTAATCCTTTGATCTAAAGCCTACCTCTCTTCTCTCCCTTCAATTGCATAACTGGTAAGAGCTTGCAAGGCAGATTCGGCCTGCTTTAATTAGAACCGTCTTCATATTTTGGCCCATTTTAAGTTTAGTCATTCCACATAATGATTGTGACTGAAGTTTGAACCACATAGCAAGTACGTGATTTCAGTGCTTGTTATACGTAATTTTCACCTTTATCTTGTACGGAATTCTTTGATATGCATGTTGTGGCATTCCCATCAAAATCTGCATGTGACTTTGCAAAACATGTAAAGATAAAATGTAGAACAACTCAGGCAACACAAAGGCCTGCCTTAATCTTCTTTCCATGCAATCATTAAAATACAAAGGGCAGAACCCATTAGTAATCTTCATCTTTTGCCTCTATAGCCTTATTTTCATCTGAAACTTGCAATAGGTTTGAAAATCTCTTCAGTATGAGCCTCTTTCTAATTCTGCTGTAATTGCTGTCTGCTCATTTAGTTACTTCAATGGGAATAGAAAACAGCATGTATCAGCTTCTGCATGGTGTGTAAAGATACTTATGTATGGAAACACGTGAAAATACTTTCCATGCTTACAGAAACTGTACCACAGCTAACACAGGAGAAAAATAAGGAAAGCTGAGATTAAATCCAGCAGCAGGAATCAAGCATAAAAACCAGAACGTAATGTGCAGTAATGCTCTGGCTATACCACTGCCTCCACTGCACAAAAAGCACTGGTTCACCAATCAAGCATTTGATAATGTCTCTGTTAGCACATTAGGTGTTACAGTAACAGCTATAAAATAGACGTGGGGAAAAAATAATCACAGTGACACTGCATTGTCCTTGCAACAAAGTGAATTTGAGCCAGTCTCCTGTGAAAAACCAGTGACGCAGCATTTTGTAATTCATTCCAAGGCTCCAGAAGGTGGCTGGGCACTGGGACAGGCTCTCCAGTGAAGTGGTCACAGTGCCAAGCCTGCCAGAGTTCAAAAGCGTTCGGACCACGTTGTGCAGGGCCAGGAGTTGGACTCAACGATCCTTGCGGGTCCCTTCCCACTCGGAATATTCTAGGACTCATTTGACCCGCTGCAAAATTCGCAAGTTTGTTAGGAGTATAACAAGTGACATCCTACAAAATCAGAGGAGTGAAACCACCGTATTCAAACGTGTCCGTGTGTGTTGCGCTGCTCGTTTTGTTTGGATCCTCACACATAGAAAAGGGGCTAAAGGCATCTCTACGGCTGCTGCCAGACATCCAGCTAAGGGCTTTGGCAGGCAGCCCCCGCAAAGCGCTGGGGAAGGCTCAGCCGGAGCAGCCGTGACGAGGGAAGCACCGGCATCTGGTGTGCCGAGGGGCAGGGCAGCCTCACCCAGCAGCCGTCCCTCATCCCGGCCGGCTCCCCAAGAGCTCCGCCGCCGTGGCCGGGAGGGCTCCGTGCGCCACCCGCTCGTCACCTCCGGGCGGGCTCCGGGCGGCGGCAGCGCCCAGCGGGACTGACCGCGGCGAAGGGACGCTCCGGGCATCCTCGCCTCCCGCTCCGCCGCCACTACGGCTTCTCCCGCGGAAGTGACGGACGCTTCCCCCGCCCCGGGGCGGGTCCTGCCGGGCCGGCCGGGCCGCGCCGGCCCCTGCCGAGGTGGCAGCGCTGCGCGCCCCGCCCCGCTGCTTCCCTCGGTTCCGGCGCTGGCGGCGGGAATGGCGGCGCTGAGCCTCACCGTGGACGCGGGCAGTCCCCCGCTCGGTAAGTGCGGGCCGGGCCTCGCCCCGCACCGCCCGATCCCGCTCTGCGGGGGGGTCCGGCGGGTTCCGTCCCTCCCGGCCTCCCTCGCCCCCTCCCGCCCGTGTTGCATCATGCGGCGCCGGCCGTGCCCGCCTGCGGGGCCGGGCGAAGTGGCAGCGGGGCCCGTGGCCGTCCTTCCCATTCCTCCCGTCCTTCCCATTCTTCCCGTCCTTCCCATTCCTCCCGTCCTTCCCATTCCTCCCGTCCTTCCCATTCCTCCCGTCCCTGCCGTCCTTCCCGTCCCTGCCGCCCTTCCCGGGCCGTGTGCCCGCTGCGGGTCCCTCTGGGCAGCTGCTGGGGCCGTCGCGGGGCGGGCGGCGCTGGGCATAACTCGGGCTGCAGGAGCTCGGGCACGGGTGCAGCCTCGGGTGACTTGGCACGTTAAGGCTGCATGCTCAAGGCAGCCCTAGTTCACACTGCCTGTTCGGGAGCTCTGCCCCTGTCTTGCTGTTTTTTATTTTCAGTTCTAATCTGCTGCTAAATTACCCTCTGGGGAGCTGTCTCGAAGTTGCGCTGTGATATACTACTTTCTCGGTTGCTCACTGCCCTTCGATGTAATTTTGGCTTTAAAAATATGAGAACCTCCTTCATTGCACTTCCACCCATCTGGAAAGAGTCTTTTGTACGTGTTCCATAAAATGTCTCCATTTCATTATAGCTATTCAAAATAAATTTTCTTCCTATTCTTCATCTTAGTTTATTGATTTCTTTTTCTTGCTGTTATTCCCAAATGCATTTCAGAGTTGAATACAACTTGCATGACTACTGATTAAAGGTATAAAAACATATAATTTTTAAATAAAATTTATCCTGATACTTGTTTATACTGATTTGCCAGAAAAGAAAATGATGCAATATGAGTTATGGTTAACATCAGGTTTAGGGCTTTGGAGACTTACTTTGACAGCTGGTGAGTGGCACTGGAGGTTTATTTCAGGAGATTGCATGATTGTGTCAGAAATACTACGTACTATAGATGAAACATTTATATCAAGGAGACAAGCACACTCATCTTACTCATCCCTGCTTCATACTCTTCATCATGTATGCTGTGCAGTGGGAAAAGTGTGGTAGTTTTTAATGTCAGTATTAATTACATAGCTTGTTGCATGTGATACTTGTCATTTTCAAAGCACTTCCATGCATGTTATTAAAATACTTACCTGTCTTACGTGTTGCATAAGGGATGTCACCCTGAATTTAACAGATGGATAGCTGAGGGATGAGAAGAACCTTGACTTACTCTTAATACTACAAGAAGGGTTTTCAGCTGAGCAGAGGTGAGAGCTAGGGAATTCCTAGCTCCAGTGGTTTGTATTTAGGCTAGTGTATTAATAGCTTATAGTATCATCTGCCTGTAGCTGGAACGTTGTTCTAGGGATGATAGAGCGCACTGCAGGCTATGGAGTCTGTAACAGGTTTGGTGCCTCTCCAGTCTAGAGTACAGTCCTTTGGCTGGTTTGCCTATGCAAAAGCTTGCTGCCTTTGTACGTGCTTCTGAGCAAAGTTAAAGAACACAGGCTCCTCTGCTTATGCTCAGCAGGCTGACTCTGGAGCAGAGCCAGTGCAGAAACACAGCCAAGTGAGCTCGGTGCTTTGTTTGAGCTGCTGTGTTGTGCTGTAGAGCCTCGAGATCAGAGCAGGTTTGTATCAAGGCTCTTTGAACGTGGGCAGGGCTGCCTTCCAGTCAATGGTGTAGCCTAAAAACTTCAGTAATTCTTTTCTTTCTGGAGACCATTTTTTACCGTCACTGGTGAACTACTTCAAAAACCCAGTGTAAGCTTCCTGCGCTTTTACATGGATAAAGCTTCTTGTTTTTGAATGGCTAGGTTGAAAATAGTCTCATCCTTGTTCAGAAAGTGCTGGTATATTCAGTAATTGATCGCCTTTGATGCATGTGTCATGGCTGGGATGGAGTACATTAGTAATACTGTTCAATAATTAAGAGCTTTTTGATTACTTTCTCATATACTGGGGGACAGGACTAATTTTTACCATACCCTTAGGAAGAAAAAAATGTATTGCAGCTGACACTTGCTGAGCCCACTGCAGATCACTGTGTGCTGGACATTATCAATTTGAAGCTGTAAGGATTGCCAAGAAGAATATGAGCCTCTTGCATATGAGACTGAACATTGATTTTTTTTTTGTTTCTCTGGGCATTCTTACTTGAAGGAGCCAGTGCAGTCACCTGGTCGTAGCGGACAGGAGATGTAACTGGTTGGCTGTAACTATGAAAGATATCTCTCCCTGAAGGAAGTTCAGTATCTTTTTGTCTTCTTTTCTCAAGGAGCTCTGCTGACAGTGGAGCATGTGAAGAATGATGTTGAAATTTCAGTGCGAGAAGGCAAAGAAACCATCCTCTCTGTCTCCGAGTAAGTGACATTGCATCTCTCCTTCTACCTTTGGGTCAGCAGTTTTAAAAATCACATGGTTGTAACATTGACAGTAACCTTTTGAGGTAGGAGGAAGAGAAAAAAGTACAGTTTTATTCACCACTACATTACTGATGTCTCTGTAGCACAGGCAAAACATTTACAGTGTATTCTGAACTAGATCTTTATGGAAAAAAACTCTTTTTATTTACATGTACCTTTGTATAATCATTTGTGCTGTACCAGTCACTTTACTGTTTAGGACTTTTTGTGGTGCCTTGGATTACCAACAGCAAGGCAGTTTTATATTAGAGAGGTTTGATATATCATATTCTTCGGACTTGTACATGTGTGATGGACTGAAACTTGAATGTTTAGATGACATTATTTTATGCTCCCTCCTGTGTGTGTATAAGCAAAGGCATGATGTTATGTCAGGAAAGTGGTAATTAACTGTGCTGTGCTATCCAGTGTATCCATACACACTGTTGAAAGAATATTGGAAATTTTTGTAGTAATCTATTGTCTATCCTTCTAAAAATTTGAATGGATACAATCTGCCATTGAAATTGATATTTTCAATTTTGGGGCATGAAGATGGCTTTTACTATCTGGGTAAGATGAAATGCCTATCAGAAGTGCAGGACTAAGAGTTTGTTTTGGGAAGCTGTATTGTCATCTTCGATTCCTTATCAGTTAAGACATCTGGATATATCAAGAGGAGATATCCTGCTTTCTTGACATATCAGTGGAAACTCTGGCATTTAGTGTCTACAGTAAGGAGCATATTTGTACAATGAGTATTGCTTTTGTAACTTAAAGTATATGAACACCATGATGAATTTGGATTTACTGATTATAATGGTAGTTTTTGAACATTGATTGTTCTTTTGAGGATCGGGGGGAATCCATTGTTCGCAGACTTGCTGGCAAACTCATTTTGTGACTAATTCAGTAGAAGATGCTGTTAAAGCCACCAATGCTTCATAAACTGGAATACCTGCTTGTTTGTTGAATGGCTATAGAAGCAACATAATTTCACCTTGTGTTGCAGTTAGTGACTTGCTCCTCATAAATTAACACCAACTGAGCATTTCCATGTCTTCTAACCTTAGGTAAAGAGCTTGTCACTGTGTACACATATTTGCAGAAAATCAAAGCACAGGAAGTTTCACAGTCTTCGGTCATGGTTACTTTACTGGTTGCAAATATTGTTTTCTGTTTAAAATGTTAGACCTGAACTCAGATAGGAGTTCTTGCATGATCTGATATTGTATGTTGTCTTTTGCTGTGCCTTGTGATGGCTTTGAATTTGTGGTTTTGAATTAAAGCAAGAGAAATATGACAGGTTGTATTGGGATTTAATTGATACAGCTTTAATAATCTTCAGCTTGTGTTTTGCACATGTGGGGTACAGCTTTATATAATAGAAAGTTAATTGGATATTTTTTAGTTGCAGGAGAAAATTTTCCCCTTAAGTAGCCTTAGTCAGGTTTAGATTTTGTTTTACTTTGACAGTTTAGGCAGTGTATGGATGTATATATTAAAATATATGAATACACTCCTGTGACACATGGAATCTTGGAATATTTTAAATGTATATAGTTGGCTTTGAAATAATATTTATTTCATTAAATAATTTAGTGTTACCATGCCTTCTTCCTAGTGCATTGCAAAACCACTCATTTTTGGCTGTTATGGAACTTGTCAGAAATGTAAAGCAAACACTCTTCTTCTGCACTTTGGCCCCGAGTGGATAATGTCTAGAATCATGGTCCCATCAGATGGAAATTTTTGTGTGTTAGTGTCCTCTTCTCCCTGGCATTGGCTTATGTTCAAGAAGTTATTCCAGACCTCAGTATTGCATTAATTTTCTCTTGCTTGGTTGTAAAATCATTTAAAAAATTGATTCTCCACCTTAAAGTCTGTTAAAAGTATATCTGCAACGTGAGAGCCATCAGCTGAACTCACATCTCAACTAATGCTTTTGGTAAATGGATTTCATGGCATCAGTTCTGCTGAACCATCTTGTTTTGGCATGATGTGAAAATCACTTGGGATAGTTCAGATTTTGATTTTTTTTTTTCAGGAATCCATTAGTTCTAATGACTTCACTTGAACAAGAAAGAACATTTTATTTGTGATTCTTCTAGGTTCTGTTTTGAAGCTCAGTTAAGATCTGGTGTCAAAATTTTCAGCTAACTAGCTGAAACTTAGCTGTCAGTTGAGATAAACCTGAAAGGTTTATTGCTCATTTGAGATGATGAATTTTATTTTAAAGGTTATTTTTGAAGCCCTAGCTTCAAAACTTCACATATTAATAGCTCCTAAGCAAACCACTCTGCTAAGTGCTGATGGCTTTATGGAAAGTTTTGGTGTACCTGTGTCTTGTCAGAAAACAAACTGCAGTGAAACTTTTGTATTTTGTGTGGTGAGCACGTGCACATTTCAGAGTAGTTATTCCTTCTAGGCTGATAAATCCAGCCATTCTGCAAAGTTTTTTACAAATCAATTCAATATTGATTTATGATGATTGAAAATAATTTGTGTTTTGGTTTTTGGTTTTTTTTTTTGTATCTTGTGCTTTTTTTTTTTTTTTTTTTTTTTTTTTTTTTTTTTTTTTGTCTCTTTTTCCCATCTTGTTTTCTTGAATATTTGCCCTGGTGTTTAATTATGTGGCATTTCATGTCACTCTCAATAGCCACTCTTTGCCTGTCACATTGCATTGTCCCTGTTCATTCTTCCTTACTTAGTCCTGGAGTTAGCAAGCACTGGCTGCAAAGAGCCTTTTATAACTTTTCCAAAGAGGTCAGTTAGTGATGTTTGTGTGGGAGTATTTTGTTTTTCCAGAAGAAAATAACAATTTCTGATGCTAAGTAAGATTTTACTCAGAGTAACATTTTCCCATTTCATGCATGTATTCAGTTTGGCTTGAGTAATCAAGGGGTATTTGTTTTGGTATGAACTAGTGAAAACAATAAAAGTGCATTTCACAGACATTTCAAGTGAAAATGTATTGGAGATGTTTTGTTTTTCTCAGTTTAAAAAAGCTTCTTTAAAATTAGATAGTGGGAAATTAGAATAGGATGCACTTCGTGTAATTTAAACACCCTACTGTGACTTTTGGTTTTAGTTATATTTTATGGATCTTCTATATATGTACTGGATCCTTGGAGAGCAAGCAGAATTAAAAACAAGGAAACAAAAAAAAATCCTCCCAATGAACTATATTCCTTATGTTTTACTGCAATTAACCTAATGAGACTGGCTGGTCCATTTGTACTAAAAATGGGACACATTCTAATTGTTACTATATCAAGTACATTTTGTATAATTTTCAGAACTTCTGTTGATTTTTGCAAGGCTTGATGGCTATCAGATTTCTTTTAATTTTATAAAGGACACAGTAGGTAAAAAAGGAAATAGACAACAATGACAGAACAGAAGTGGAACCTTGGTTGGACAAGTTGGAGTGTAGCATTCAGTCCACTAAATCCAGTAAATGTTCAAAAGAACACTTGCAAGGACTCCTTTTGTTGATATAAGTGCTTGATTTAGAAGCAGTTGGAGCTCTGTTTTTGCAATCTGCATCTACATGAGACTGTAGAGTAGAGAAGAGTGTTACCTGGAGAACTAATGCTTCAGATGCATCTTTCTTTCAAAGCTCTTTAGTAAATATTAATTTATCTTAGATGAACTGGAAGCTAGATGTCTGATAGTGTGCAGCTTTTTTTGATACTGTATATAATGTAGAAAAGGGACATGAAAACAAAGAAATGCTCCCTTTGGAGAGGCTTTCTTCTCAGGTCAGTTGAGAACTTTCATAAGAAGAATGGGGACAACAAATTCAAATTAGTCTGTTATCTGGAGAAGACTGGGTAAAAAAAAACCAAATACAGGCAGGCAAGTTTGTTCACCAGGGAGGTGAAGTGTGAGTTGAGTAAAGTGAGTAACAAATAAAACAGGGGTTTTTTCCCCTTAAAAGGGGAAATAAACAGGGTTTTTTAGCCCTTAAAACCATGATGAAGACCTCTCAATTCTTCCGTTGATTCACTAGGAATCCTCTTCAAAGTCATCCTTCTTTTATGAAAATGAAACAAATATTGATTAGCTCCTTATAATATGGAAAATCTGTAGCTCAGGTTATAATTATGAATTCAGTCAGATGTGGAGAGAGTTTTAGCATTTGAAAGAATAATCAGAGTCTTACTTTGTTATTTTCAGCCTAAACAAAATTCTTTCACATTTAGAAGCTTATTATTCTGTCTGGTGGTAGGAATGCAAGGACTTACTTATTCTTGTGCTAGGTTTTTGGGGTTTTTTTCCCTCTGGTGACCTAGTACCTGTTGGCTCACCCAGAATTTATTTTGTGTTTGCTATGCAAATGCCTCAACAGTGTGTGTGCAATTAAAGTTGAGCTGATTGGAGGTAGTAATTTACTCTGCCTTTGTCATGCCTCTTTCTGTTTTCAGGCAAGTTTCATTTACCGATGTGAATTCAATAGCTCGGTACCTGGCTCGAGTTGCTGCCTCTGCGGGGTTGTATGGCTCAAATCTGTTGGAGCACACTGAGGTGAGGAGGAATCACAGAATCATAAAACAGTTTGGGCTGGAAGGGACCTTAAAGACCATCTATTTCCAATCCCAAAGGCCATCTGTTTCCCATGGGTAGATATACTTTCCACTAGAGCAGGTTGCTCAAAGCCCCATACATCTTGGCCTTGAATCACACTCTTGGCTCATTTTTTTTTTCTTTTCCCTTTCTCTCTTTTGGCCTGTTCTAAGTTTGGGGGGTGTGTTTGGGGTTGGGGTGTTTGTTTTTTTTTTTTTTTTACCTTGTGTCTATTGTTCTGCATTTTACTGTTAGACTGAGGTTCCAGCTATGTGGGGTGCTGAGGGTTTTGTTTTGCTAAGCTTCCTCCTCCATATAAAGAAGACTAAGAAATCTGAGCTTTGAAAGGGTTGCCCTTGTCCTTCCCTGCAACAGCAGCTCCTAAGCTGACAGCTCACTGATACAAAGCAATTCAGGTAGGAAGGTGATAGGTACATGGGATTTTCCCTCCTCACTTTCCCCAGCTCTGTTGCCATCAGTTGCTATCTTGTAACACTTTAGTGTAACACCAAGGAACACTGTGTGGCAGTGAAATCCTGAAGTAGTTTTTGCTTCATCTGATGGGCAAAACCCTGACCCCTGTTTCTTCCTGGGTCTATCTCAGAATAATCAATCATATGCTGAATTTTAAATTGATAACTGAAACTAACAGACAAATTGAAAAGTATTTCCTTGTAAATTTGGGCAGGGACTGAAGGACTTGATTCAGGTCTCTTCTTCTTAAAGCCAGTGGTAATCACTCTTCCGTCACTCTTCAGCCCTTATAGCTGGTCTCAAGGGAAGTGTTGTCTTAGTACTTTGCCTATGAGACCTTAAAAAAGTTGTGAGTTGCCTTGTGGCTATTTAAAATTTCTGTCCAAATCCCTTGTTGTTGAGTTAAGCCCAGGCCTCATCAAACACACTTTCAGGACTGGTATTTCTGGTACAATACTTCTTTCACTTCTCCCTCTTTCAAAAATAATACTATACTTGGAGAAGTACAGGGACAGCTGCATTTGTGGTGCACATATTTTGGCGTGCAACTGCAAATGACTGAACTGAATTCTATGGTGGTTGTAATTACATCTGTGCCTGCCACGTTGGCTTTAATGTTGGAAGGATTCCCGTTGCAGTTTGCAGAACATTTACACATGAAATAGGACCAGGGGAGTAGACACAGTCTCTTTCAGGGTTGAGAGATTCAGTTTATAGACAGGGCTACATTATTAACCAGCCTAGTTCTTAACCTTTTTTTCCTGTGTTTATGTGCAAAGTTGCAGGAAGAGACTTTTACAGGAGAGGGGAGTAGGACTTGTGAATGGCAGGGGTTTGATTTCTTCAAATCTAAAAGGAGATGGGGAAGAGAAGATAGGAAGTGAGGGGAAAATGGTATACTACCCAGTAGCAACACCAGGAAGAGGAAATATGGTATCTAAATAGTTGAGGGATAATGATGATTGTTATATGTACTGTGTGATAAGTATCTAAGACGTGCTTATTATTTTACCAGTGGGAATAACTTCAGTAAGTTGTTGTTTTCCGCAGTTTGAATTCTTGCCAGAAGAAGAAATTAAATTTAATCATTTAATATTGTTCTGGGTGAATTTTTCAGTATGATTTATTTTAGACTTTCTTTCAAGATATGTTATGATCTGATATATTTAATTCCAATGTTCCTGATAATATTTTCTGTTCAGCTGTTAGATTGATTGTGTATTATTCAGTTATTTAACAAGCTTAAATCCTATTCCTTTAGTAACTTTAACTATCTTTTGTCCCTTCAAACAAGATTGACCATTGGCTGGAATTCAGTGCTACAAAGTTATCCACTGCCAGCCAGTTCCCTTCAGCCATCCAAGAACTCAACCACTGTCTGTCTCTAAGGACCTACTTGGTGGGAAACTCTCTGAGTCTTGCAGACTTGTGTGTCTGGGCTGTACTAAAAGGTATTGGTTTATGTTCTCTGTTTCATTGGCTTGCAATCAATATACAACAGAAATCCCCAATATTTCTTTCTTGTGGGTGCTAGTAGTGACTCCTAGCTGTGTGAGAGACTCTGTACTGTTACGCACGCTGCTGTGACCTGTGCATCACTAGTGATGGCAATAGTTTAGCTTAGGAAATCCTAGATTTCTTTTTTTAAAATTGTTGTTATGTTTGGAAATTTATGAGCTGTAATTCCTAGGTGGACTTTTTCTGACTTCCTTTGTATTAGTAATTGTAAGAACAGTTTTTATTACCTGTTGTTTCAATATGAAAATGTTCAACGTAATATTATGTGCATAGACCTTTCCGTGACATTACTGTAGCAGAGGAAATTTCTTCAGTGTTTACTTTGAACTATTAGAACAGGTACATGTTACTCTGCAAAATACCCTTTAGAGGTTAAAGAAGCTTTGATGATCTGTTTTTATGGATTTGGTTTTTATTTTCTCTTGGCTCTATATGTAAAGCTGATAGGTGACAATCTACTGCTCAGTATAAACTAATTCCACTTGAAAGTAGAGGTTATAATTAAGATTAAAAGGTAGCACCTTTTGGTATTTTTTCAAAGTTGCTGCTCTTAAGAGCAATTTGAAGGGAGTGTCCATTTTTCCCCCTTTCCCCATTGGAATCTTTCTAGTGAAGTTCTGTTCCTTGGAAATTAGATTGTGGGAATACACCCCCTCAGAAATAACAGGTGATATTGGCACGTGTTTACGATAAAGCTTAGAAAACATCAAATGTAAACACAATAAAAGGATATCCTGTATTTCTGTCTTGAAATAAAGTTGTTGCTAATTTTGAGGTGGATGATACAAGGAAAAGTGTGTGTTGACTGTTCCCCCTCACCTTCTGCCCTGATGAATGCAAGAAGGAATGCAGTATGTTCTTGGTTTGAAGGGAATTTGTTTATTTAATTTGCTTTTGAATGGTTTGTGTCCCCATGACTAAATCTCTTCAGAAGAGAGAACAAGTAGACTTTTAAAATCATCTTTTCTTAGTCTTAAAAAGCTGCTGTTGATAAAAATAATTTTATTTTTATAATTTAATAGTTTGAAAACTTCTTTGTTTTCTAACAGATAATAGCACGTGGCAAGAGCAGTTAGAACAAAACAAAGCTCCTGTGCACGCAAAGCGATGGTACAGCTTCCTGGAGGTACAACGTGCTTTCCAGTCAGTAGGAGCCAAGTGGGCTGCTGGTACACCAAAGGTTAAAATGGTAAGATTTACTCAGATCCTCTGGAGAGAGTAGCTTTATTTCTGTGACTACCCTGCAAGAATTTTTTTTTTTAAGTTAGAGAATTAAAAACTAAAACTAAGCAGTCATACAGTGAACTAAACTTTTGTAAACTCTTGTATACAGCTGAAGCTGTTGCTTTCAAGTTTAGAAAGGTATAAGTTGTCTAGTCCAATGCTTAAGTGGAATCATGGAAATATGGCACCTCTTCTTTTAATCAGTGCTGCTCTTTAGATATATTGTTTGCTTTCTCTGAAGAGACTTTAAGAACCTGATAGACCTCCAGATTGCTCTCTTCAGTTCACTGAATTTGTTAATCATGTTCAGGTTAAGAGCACTAAGATACAAAACCTTAACTGGAAATTGTTTTCTTCTATGGAAAAAATTAGACAACTTGGTTGGACTTTTCAGTCCTGGACCAGATTTGAAGACAAAATAATTAAAAACTCTAGAATTAATCTTGTTTTGGAGGGCTTTGAGTAATGTGAAAGTTGTGAAGAGATGAATGCGGTCGAATATAGCAGCTTGTAGGTTTGAAAGGAGACTTAGATACAGCTGCTGTTATCTAGATTTTTGTATCTGATTTTGCAACTAACACAATCTGTAATTATATCTCTTTTCAAGGCAACAGAAAAAGAAAAGAAAGCAGATGTTGGGAAGTTTGTTGAACTTCCTGGTGCAGAGATGGGAAAGGTCATTGTGAGGTTTCCTCCTGAAGCAAGTGGGTAAGAAACATGAATACTTTGAGAAGGTTCTATTTGTGTCCTGACTTTTAAAAAAAAAAAGTGCTTTGGTAAAGACATTAATCAGCTTATCAGACAAGGCTGTTAAACTGAGTGATTAAAGCTTTGTCTCCACTAGAGCTGTTCATTCACTTCTCCTCTGTACTTGTTGCAGTGTTTCCTGAACTTGGAACAGGGAGTTTATTTGTGAGGTGATGTTGTGCTGCTCAGCAGTGGGATGAGGAGAAGCAGGAGGATGGTATTTGCATGGATAATGGATGTGTGTGCCCTGCCAGGAGCTATGGTGTGGACATGCAGTCCTTATGAACTGGGTCAAAGAACTTGGTGCTTCCCAAGGAGGCTTGGATTTGGGAAAGGCAAGACGTATGGGATAGCCTTCCTTGGGGAAGCTTGACTGCCAGAAGTATAATGGAGGCCCAGGGGTCTAGACTGTGTGGAATACCAAACTTAGAGACCACATAGAGGACATGTAATGAGCCAGTTTAATAAACTCAATATTCAGCCATCTTTTCATTTTCTGTTTCTTTTTGGAGTTGCCCGATGACCTATAAACTTTCCACGATTGCATTTTTCATTAAACTGGCTGTTCAGCATCACATGACTTCTGTAGTTGTGTTTCTTACTCTATTAGTCCAGTATAAACTATTACTCAAATATTGTAAATTATGTACATGTATGTCTAGAACATATTCTTACCTTACTTTAGTAGTTTTTTGTGTCTTAATCCTGGTGTTTTCAAAGACCCTGTTCTTCAGGGACATGTTACTCTCTTTTTATAACAGAATTTAATTTTGTTGATTTGGGGATTTATATTTACTTTAAAATGTCAGTAGCTTTAAAGGTTGCATTAAAAAATACACAGCAATCAAAGCTCCTCTCTTGTCAATGTGGTGGGTTCAGATTATGGTAGCTGCTACTGGGTATCATCAACAGTTGGTTTAAGTTAGTCTGTAAAAATGGAGATAATTGCAGTCTAATCTTTATATCCATAGCAACACTCTAATTTACAGATTTAGGGTTTTTTAACAGTTAACTACTAAATTTTTGGTAGAAGAAACATAATCTGTTTTCATAAATGTATAGCATTTCAACAAATATCCTAGGTTTGCTGCTTGTTTGTTTGTTACACTTAGGTATTGCTTTCCATTTTTTCTCCTTCCCTCACAAATAAAGAAGTCTTTTCTATAGTCTGAAGTATTTCTGATGTATATATTTATTTTTTAATTTCCTTTTTAGATATCTGCATATTGGTCATGCCAAAGCTGCCCTGCTAAATCAGCACTACCAAGTTAATTTTAAAGGAAAACTTATTATGAGATTTGATGACACAAATCCAGAAAAAGAAAAAGAAGACTTTGAAAAGGTATGATAAGGTAGCAGACTGGTTATAGGCTACAAAAGAATGATAGTGCATGCCTCTCTTTTCTTTCATGTTTATTCTTATGGCTTATTCTTCCTGGACAATGGAACATTAAAAAACCACATCTGACTTGAAGAGGATAAAGATGTAAGAAAACTACCTTTCCTGAATATTACAGTGTACATTTTTCCACTTTGCAGGTTATTCTTGAAGACGTTGCTATGCTGCACATCAAACCAGATCAATTTACATATACCTCAGATCACTTTGAAACAATAATGAAATATGCTGAGAAGCTTATTCAAGAAGGGAAGGCGTATGTGGATGATACTCCTGCGGAACAAATGAAAGCAGAGCGTGAGCAAAGAGTGGAATCCAAACACAGGAATAACTGTAAGATGTTTTAAGCTTCAGTCTTGCTTTCTTACCTTTTTGATTTGGCATCAAAACTTGGTTTTTATTAATGAATATGAGTGAGATTACTAAATTGCATATCTTCAGAGTCCTTATAGGGACTTGAAAGTGTTTAGTGCTTTGTTCTACAAGGCTGGATGGATGCTGTAAATGTATACATTTAAACCAGGGCAGTAAACTTGTGTATGTATGAATTTATCACCATTCATTACCACTTAAAAATTCAAAATGTAAAATGTGTGAAAATTAATTCCAGTGTCCTAAAAGGTGACACTGATTTTTGTTACTGCAGTAATAAAACTTGAGTCTGTGTCAGCTTCATAATACCTTAGAAAATGGTTTATTTTTGTTGTTCTTAGGTGTTAATAAGAATCTACAAATGTGGGAAGAAATGAAAAAGGGAACAGAATATGGACAAACCTGTTGTCTACGAGCAAAAATAGATATGAGTAGTAATAATGGATGTATGAGGGATCCAACTCTTTACCGTTGTAAAAATCAGCCTCACCCACGGACTGGAAGTACCTACAAGTATGTCCACTTTCTCCTTGTGTGGCCTGTAGCTTTTGCTCTTTTCAGTGCATTTACAGTTCCTTAGTAAATTTCTTTTAATACTTGAAACCTGCTAGCATTTTTCAGCCTGAATATGTGATTAGTCTCTTGACTTCCTGAAACTTGTGCAAATGACTTATTAAAAACTGTGAGATGGCCATCATGGTCAACAGTGAATATTATTTCAGTTTTGGTCCTTATATATGTTCGAAAAAAACATTGGCAGTGTGGGGTTGTTTTTTTAGGTTTGAATATTAAGGCTGTGATCAGTTTATTTCTTGAAGGCTTTCTTCATCTTAAAAATGCATTGCCCTCTGGATCTTTTTATGGACAATTTATTGTGTGTGTGTTATTTGAGTCTTGATTGAAAGTTTTCAGGATCATGGATTATAAATATTTATAATACATGAATATAAACTGCACTGAGTTTAAGTGTTTAGGTGGGAGGAAAGTGTTTTGTTCTGCCCTGCTAATTAAAGATCTTCTTTTTGTTAGGGTTTATCCCACCTATGACTTTGCCTGCCCCATTGTTGATAGTATTGAAGGTGTCACACATGCATTGAGAACAACCGAATACCATGACAGAGATGAACAGTTCTACTGGATTATTGAGGCTCTGGGCATAAGGAAGCCGTATATCTGGGAGTATAGCAGGCTAAACCTCAACAACACTGTGCTCTCCAAGAGAAAGCTCACGTGGTTTGTCAACGAAGGCCTTGTGGATGGATGGTATGTTCCATGGCTGTAGGTCAGCACTGTTCCCTAAGATCCTCGAGCCTGGCTTGTTCGTTTTTGCTTTGGAACAGTTTGAATGAATATTTAAACAATATTAAAGAATATAGATTAATTATACTGGCTTCTGCATGTACAAGGTGTCTGTTTCCTACTTTACAGTAGCTGTGTACATACATACTCATGTACAGGTAATAAACGTGAGGCAGCTTATTTTTGGACTCTGGCTCTTGCTGTGGGTGGCGTTTACACATTCTCCACTCTTGACTCATTGGTTGTTGTCACTGGAGTCATTCCTAAACAATGCCACAAGAGGGCCTGGATTAATGTATTTCTGGTCCTGTCCATCTAGTCAAATCCATCCCACTTCTCTCCTACCTGCCCTCACCCTCCTCCTTTCTGTTAATTTTTTCAGATTAATTTGATTTCTGCAGAGAGTGTTTGTTGGACTAGTTGTCTAGTTGTCAATTGAGTTGGAAGCTTAGATTCCTAGTTTATGCATGGAGCTGCTTGGCTAGAGCCAAATTTATCATTTCCTACCCCTGCCTGTTTTTTTTCCCTAGAAGTGTGGCGGGTCTTATGATGATCCCTAAGCCCCACTGTTAGGTCCTCAGCAAGGTTTGATTCAGTTCCCACCAAACTCAGATGTTACATTGAAGACTAGGCCTTTTTATTTCTTCCATAAGAGGAAAAACCCCATAGAATTCTATCACTTACATCAAGAGGAGACATCGTCACTTCTTTCCAGTTACATTTTCTGGGTGCCCTTGGAAAGGAAATAATGGATAGGGACATAACTTTTGCCTTGCTAGTTTTTGAGACACCTAATCTTCACCATACATTTTGTATGCAGAAAAGCTCAGTCTTCTCAGTTAGGCGTTCTCACCTAGCTGTGAGTTCACCAAGTAAAATACACTAACGCTGTGCCTTTCGTGTGTGGCAGTATTAGTAAAGCTCTTGATTAGTGTAGAATTTAGACAATTTAGTATATGACACTAATGGAATACCTTTTTCCACTAGGGATGACCCAAGATTTCCCACTGTGCGTGGTGTCCTTAGAAGAGGCATGACAGTTGAAGGGTTAAAACAGTTTATTGCTGCTCAGGTGGGTGTTTTCTTCTGATTCTCTGAATCTCCCTCGATAAGTTTTCATGAAGCTTCAGTTAATATACTTGTCACTGGGAGGTTTCTTCTTTTGAAGCTTAGCTATCTTGACATATATTGCTTCAACAATGGTAGCACCTGTGAGTAGTCGTTGACAAAATGGACTTGCAGGTTTCTTACTTGAAAAGGGCTTATTTTGTAAGCTAAAAAACTCTTTTTGATGAAAGCAAATCATAGAGGGTTTTTAGTTTAAAGAATTTTGTTTTAAATTAGTCTAAGAGCTAGAATATTTATATTAATGTGGTGTTGGTTTGGGGTTTTTTATTTTTTCAGGGCTCCTCTCGATCTGTTGTGAATATGGAGTGGGATAAAATCTGGTCCTTTAACAAAAAGGTATGTGCTTACTGGGATTTGATGCGACTCCTGATATCCTTTTTCTAGGATATGTAGAGAATCCAGCGTTCATTGGAGTGCTTATCACAACAAGTAGCAGTTGCAGTATGCTGCATCATTTGGCACACTCTCAGGAAAATGGAATGTCCCCCCCTTCTAACCGGAAGAAGCACTAATCCTATTGATTCTCCTATACCAGTACTTACTTGCCTTCCTTAGTAGTACGGGAAAAAATAATGGTATTTGCTGTAAATCTGATCTGAAAACTGCATTTCATTTTTCTGCTTTCAAGCTGCGAGCTATCTGTAAGAAGGTATTACTTAATGCTTTTTACCTTAGCATATAGCTTACAGTGCTGTAAGCATACATAGCATAAGCTATCATTTTGCAGCTTCATAGCACAGTCACATTTGCTTGTATAACAGGAGCTCTACAAACCCACTGAAAATGCATTATTCCTAGTTTTCAAAGGCTGCCCACCTCTGGTTTGGCTGATTTTTCGACATAAACACAAATTTTCCCGAATTTGGTTCACGTTGGCCGCGTTTCCTTTCTGTGGCGAAAGGAGGAACGCACTGTGTGCTCTGCCTGGGAAGATCAAGCCAGCACTGCTGGAGTTTCTGACTGAGTGGCAAATCAGGAATATTGCATCTTGACATGACGAGTTGCTTTTTGGCAGCGGATGCTTGGACACTATAATAAGGCGATTTGTTTTCATGAGGATTGCATATTTTGTGTGATTGTGGAAACACCTGTTATTTTGCACTGGGATTCCTGCTTGGTTTTGCTTAGGTAGTATCCAGATCTGTTCATTTAAATAGTTTTTGCTTGTCTGGCATGTGTCTTGTATTTCTTCATGTATTTTGCATTTGATTTGCTACATACATGTAGGTTTATGAATTGGTTCTTTCTGTTGCTGCATAAATATATTTATGACTAACAACTGGTTTGAGGGGAAGAATCCACAATAGACTCATTTTTTTAAATTGACTTTTAAACTGAGTTTCTTTAAACCTCTGACTCAGCTCCTTGTACAGCACCATATTTATTAGCCAATTTTATTTACATGTGGCTATGCAGATTGTAAGCTATTTGCAATATGAGCAAAACCAATTGGCTGCTTACAGGTAGTTCTGAGCTCAAAGACTTTATCAGTATGACAACTCGTATTTTATATATGACCCTGTAATTTTTAGCACCTGATGAGGGATTGTTAGTTTTAATGAATAAAATAAAGAGCCTGCTAATAACACTATAAAATCTGGTCATTTAATTACCAAAATTATGATGTTAAATCATATAATACCCCTACAATTTTGAGATACACTTTGAAAAAGGACTTGTGTATGTATGTCTTAACATTTAGGTGTCTCACCTCAGTGACTACTAACTTACAAAAGCGTTTTTTCTTAGAAATATACCATCATATCACTTTATTAGCTAATGTCAACTAATTAGAACCTAATTACTTTTCTCCAAAACATAGAGAAATATATAGCTGTGTAGCTTTCCACTTGAGCAGGAATTAACCAAGATAGCAAAAATCACTTTATGTTAATAAAAGCAGGTGTTTTCCTTTGTGTTAGTTTACAGTTAAACTGGTAGGCCTCTGATATTCTTTTTGGCTTTAGATGACTGCTTTACTTGAATTATGTATTTAAGTGCCTCTGAACAGTTTGAAAAACCAGTATTTCAGTTATAAAAAATGCTGTGAAAAACTACAACAGCCAAGTTTGATAATGGGCAATAAAAATACAGAAACACTTCCTAGTGGTACCTTTTTCTTGCCAAACTATGTTGTAAAAATCCTAATGAAGTCAATGTTATGGTATTGCCTTATTATAGTATCTAATGTGTCTGTAGTAAAATTGCAGACTTGATTGGTGCCTCCTCCACAGCCAGTTCTGTCACTGCTGGAGTATTGGCCTGGAAAATGAGTATGAGATCAGGTCGTGTGCTGCTGGAAAAAGAACAAACTCCACTTAAAATTATTGCTTTAAATTTAGTTAACTAGAAAAAAAGCAGTTCAGATGTATTAGCGTATGTGCACAGCAAAACTGTATGAGAGCACATTTTTGTGTCTTCCCTATAAGGCATTGGGTCATAATTTTGGTTACTTCTGCTGTCAGTAGGACCCAATCCAGTTTTTACTCAGAGCATTTTAGTAAAGATTGGAAATTGTAAAGTATTACCACTATTTTCCCACTATTCTTTAGCTTTGGATGAAAGTGACATTAAAGCAAACTTTGAAAAAAAATGCAGTAACATAAAGAATACCAGTTAATATTCCTTTCTTTTTTGTGGTTATTGTTTTGTAAAGCATCTTATTTCTCTGTCAGTGGCATATATTCATGATCCACCTTCATTGTTTTCTGTAGGTCATAGACCCAGTAGCACCTCGGTACACTGCTTTACTGAAAGATGCAGTGGTCCCAGTAAATATTCCTGAAGCTCAAGAGGAGATGAAAGAAGTGGCTAAACATCCAAAGGTTCTTGCTTTACTCTCTTAATATTCTTGTAGTGTAGCTCAGTAAGGTTGGGAAGTACCCTGGCATGAAGCATTCAGGAAGGAGAGTCCTGCTTTTAGCTTGCTCAGATAGCATGAGATCTATCCAGGGGGTACTTTTTTTTTTTTTTTTGCCACAGAATTGTCAAAAAGTGTGCAACAACTAAACATGTTTGTTCTTTTAAGATGGAACTGTTTTTGAAAGTATATAAGTGCATATAAAAGGTGCCCTAAAAGGTCTCTTTGGGAGTTTTCAGAAGAGGTGAGGCATTAAAAGCCTGAAGTGCTGCTCAAGCTGGTTTTCTTATTGTTTGATGCTAACTTTCACAGAGAAGTTAAATATTACATTTTATTCAAGCTTTGTGGCTCTAATACAATAGACACTCTTTATCCATTATCATTGAGGTGTTTTTAAGTGGTTTATAAAACCAGGTTTTATGTAGAGAGGTAATATATTAACCTGTTGATTCTGTCAATCTCTGGATTTTTATATGACTTTTAAATTTGCATAGCAAATAGTTCTTATCAAAAGCCAAGAACTTGCTGATTTGATACTTTTAGTATCCAGTAAACACAGTAATATCCCTTAAAAGGGAAGCGTGTTGCTGATGCAACTCTTTCTTGGTGCTACAGTTAACAAAGACGCTTTCCTTTGAGTCTGGTGTCTAAAATTGTGCTTAAACTTCACTGAAAGCATCCCTTAGTTATATACTTACACTGAGAAATGAGTGAATATTGCTGAGGCTTTGCTTCATTTCTTTGTTTTGATTTTATTGCTCTGAGTGTTCCTGTAGCCATTTCTTGTAACTGAGAGGTGGGCATTGGTTTCCCCTCTTCCCCATGGCTGGTAACACAGAAACAGGTTTTGAGCAGATGCAAGTGAGAGTTGTTACGTTTCAAGGCTCAAAAAGTCTGAAGCTTGGCTTGGTCAGATACAAGCCAGCATATTGAAACATTGGTGGTACCAATAAATGCTACCTCCAGTATGTGATGAAATTAATACTGTCCAAAAGAAACAAATTGAAAACTCCTGACCAGCTGAAAAAGTCTGAACTTACTGTTGGCCTTTTTTAGAAAATAAAAGTTTATCTCAATTGTTGAGATACTTTAAAGCTGAGTATTTTATAAGTGATGTAGTTCTGGTTTCTGTCTTTACAAATCTGTGCAGCTGAAAGAAGCTCCATATATATTTCCATAATAACTTCATGAAAAAACAAAAATGAGAGTTCTGTAATTAGTTTTGAAGGAATTTTGCATAGCAAAATGGGAACCTGAGAAAAACTTCGGGTTTGCCTGTGACATCTTAAAGATCCTTAAAGAAATGGAATATGCTGTCAGTGGATGTTTTGAGTGTACTGTCAGGGAAATGCAGTCAATACCTGTGAACAAGAAACTGGAGAGAGCTTTGGAAAAATATTGTAGTTTTGCATTACTATTATTTTCCATCTTCTGTGTTCCTCTGTTGTCTTGGAAATGTAAACCATTGTTCACAGAATGCTGAGGTTGGGTTGAAGCCTGTGTGGTACAGCTCCAGAGTCCTCATCGAGGGTGCAGATGCAGAGACCCTGGCGGAGGGAGAGGTGGTTACATTCATTAACTGGGGCAATATCATCATCACCAAATTAAACAGGTAACCTGTTTAGTGGCAGATGAAATTAAATTTTGCTTTTCAGCTTGTTGTTGCTTTTTCTTTTAACAGGAAGCTTGTAACAGTAAAGAACTAATGGTTGGCCATATATGTCCATTCTATGATTCTGTATTTATAAATCTACTTTGAAATATGCCATAGAACTGCATTTTAGCATTGAGTGTACTTTACTGTAGATTCAGGTTTGAGATCATTAGTCAGTCCTGATACTGCATGTCTCATCCAGTGCTCTCCATGACTCTATGGTAATATTGCCACTGTAAAACAGCTTTTTCACACAGAAAAAAATCACCTGGAATTTTTACAATTTTCACTCCATAACAAATACTGCTTCTGCATACTGAGAAACTAAACCTGTCACAGTATCTATTGTACAACTGTTGAGTTGAGGAAGAAGACTATTAAATGTCATCATAGTATTTTTGAAGTGGTTGTGTTGAGACAGTGCCAGAATGGGGTGAGCTCTGATAGAGAACATAAATATCCAAAGATGTTTTCCCCATGCTTTTTACTCTATATTGATATTAAAGACAACAAAATTAATGGAGAACTTTAACAGGAATGAATGCACTCTTTCATTTTCTATGATTCACACTTCAAAAATGAACTCTGAACACTTGCTTTTGTAGTATTGAATCAGAACTGATCATTTAGGCTCTACCATTATAATTTCTGCTTTTCTGTAGAAATTCGAGTGGAAAAATTGTGTCCATCAATGCCAAGTTGAACTTAGATAATAAAGACTTCAAAAAAACTACTAAGATCACTTGGTTGGCAGAAACTCCACGTGCACCCCTCATCCCGACAGTCTGTGTTAATTATGAGCATCTGATCACTAAGCCTGTTCTAGGTAAAGATGAAGACTTCAAGCAATATATCAACCGAAATAGCAAGGTAAGTTATATTTCTATCCCCTTTAATTCCACAAAATGTAGCGTTGTTTGGTTTTTTGTTTGGTGTTTTTTTTTTTAACATTCACTGTTTCTAGTTGCTCTTTTTAAAATTTAATTGTTTTTTTGTCAAACAGATAAAATTGTGCTGGTGTATCTAGTTTCTGTGTTTCCATGTAACATGTAATAATCTCAAAATTAAAATATGACTCTTGTTTGTTCTCAGTTGTTACCATGCTTTTACACGCCTGAGACCAGTAGTTTGAGTTTTTGTCTTGATAACATTCTTGTGGCATCTTCTCACTAGTACTTGTTCTGCTGCTCCTGGAATTAAGTAACATATTGACACTTTGAAAAGGAGAAAATCACCACTATCCTTCTACATCTCTAGTTCTCTTCCTCTTTAAGACGTGGACTGATTTCTTTTAACATTTACAGCAAGAAGAACTGATGCTGGGTGATCCGTGCCTTAAGGAATTAAAAAAAGGAGATATCATACAACTTCAAAGAAGAGGATTCTTTATTTGTGATCAGCCCTATGAGCCAGTGAGGTAAATTGCCTGAGAATGGCCTAAACAGACTTCACAGAATTTGCTTTAGCTTGCTCTGTTTCAGTGTTTTCACACACACGCACTGGCAAGAGTAATGTTGTCTGCAAATATTTCCCCCATTACCATGACCTTTCTGAGGAACGTCTCTGTGGACTGGCATGGCTTTTATTTTATATGTTCCTGCCTCTTCAAACTGTTTTAAGCCAAGTCTGTGGCACTTGAGGTGCACCCCAGCTAATCTGAACTTGGTAATGAGGTCATGGTTTCACTGTGATTTGAAGTCTAGAAATTAAGGAGCAGTACTACAGAATAAAACAGGCACTAATTAGAGCATGAACATACTACTTAATTATAACACTTCTTTAGCAAGCTATCAAAACATCTACATGCAATTATAACATAAACATATAAATATTATGAAAAAAAGGAAAACTTGCCTGTAAGAGGAATCATTGCAGATCCCCAATTATGTAAATTTAGGTAATTACAGCTCTGTACAAAGATAAGCCTGTGGTTGTTTTAGACCATCTTTTAGAAAGAATAGTTTATTTGTTTCAGTAAAGGTTTGATATTTATCTTGTATTTCCTTTACTGTTGTGTTTTCTATGAATCTTTTTATAGTCCTTACAGCTGTAAAGACGCCCCGTGCATTTTGATTTACATCCCTGATGGACACACTAAAGAAATGCCAACATCTGGGTCAAAAGAGAAGACCAAAGCTGAAACTGCAAAGAAAGAGGTAAACTGGTGGTTTAGTAAAGTACCATGAAATGTATTACTATACATCTATTTCTGTGCAAGATTACATGCTGAAACTTGGTTTTTTGTTTGTTTTTTTTTTAAGGCTAGTTCAGCTGTAAAAGGAAAATCTGCTCCAGTTGTTGGTCATGCCTCTGCTCCAGCCTGTACTGTATCTGAAGGTCATCTGATCATCTACAACAAGGTGGCTGCACAGGGTGATGTAGTTCGTGACTTGAAGGCTAAGAAGGCAGCAAAGGAAGATATTGATAAAGCTGTGAAACAACTGCTGGCCTTGAAAGCAGAATACAAAGAGAAGACAGGCCAGGAGTATAAGCCAGGAAATCCTCCAGTATCTGGAACTGCACAGTCATCAAAGCTTGGGACCTCTGGTGCCCTGGACAGTAAAGCTCTGTATGATAAAGTAGCAGAACAAGGAGAAGCGGTCCGAAAACTGAAAGCTGAGAAAGCATCCAAGGTGATGATTAAAATAATCCTTTGGTTTTGTCTGGGTTTGCATAGCCCATTGTTCTCTGTCTGTGGAGGTGAATAGGTGCTTATGGATCCAAGGTTTTTATAGTGGCTGTCATTTGGACTGGGCTCTGTTCTGTCAAGACTTGTGTTTTCCAATACTTATTTAGTTAGATTTGTATGACCAAGTTTCTGTCGATGAAGTCCCATATTTCTTAGGCTGGTGCTCTGAAACATGGACAGAATTTATCCAACAGCAAGAATTGATTAAGTATCCAAATCAGATCCTTGAGATTAAAATGTCCTGGCAATTTCTTCATTTGTTTAACTCAGTATGGTCAAATTACACTACTTCATAGCATTGAATTGTTGCTGTTTAGACCTTAAAGCAAAGCCCCAAAACCAGAAAGGAAAGATCCAAATGCCACAGATGTTTTTGAGACGTCTTCCTCTCTGTAACTGTACACAGCAACATAGCTACTATTAGCTGTGTTAATTCCTTTCTTTCTAATGCAGAAGAAGAGAGGGAAAATAACATAGTTTGCCTGGTGGTTAAATAATGTTGGTAGCAGTAGTGTCTTGATAGCACCATAAAATCTAAATAAATGGAAAGGTTTAAATTAATTTATTGTTATAATTTTACTTAGGACAGTTAGGGTTGTATATCCCTTAAGAGGAGTTACTTTGTTGAAATAGGATAGGAGAGAAAACTTCTCTGAATAATTCTAGCAAGTTCTTAGGAAAACGGAATAGGTGCTCATAAACTGCAGGTCTTTTTATGAAAGTATCTGTGGTACTCTTGAGAGTCTTATGTCTCTATACTTTTGTTCCTCCCTCTTTCTGTCCCTTCCTTTCTTCTTTCAGGACGAGATAGGTGCTGCTGTGGAAGTCCTTTTATCCCTAAAGGCAGAGTATAAGCGACAGACAGGCCAGGAGTACAAGCCTGGAAGCCCACCTGTGGTCTTTGCCCCTCCTCAGTGTTCTTCTCTTCCCACTCCTCCATCCCCATGTCCAGTAGACAGCAAGGCTCTGTACAGCAAAGTAGCTCAACAAGGAGAAGTGGTCCGCAAGCTCAAATCGGAGAAAGCTTCAAAGGTGTTCTACCGTGGATACTTCTGAGCGGAACAGTGCCTTCAGTTTAGGCTAAAACCCAATGGCAGGTTTTGTGAAATTTGAGGAACAAAACATAAGCAAGTTCTATGGAGGGCTTTCGCAGATTCTCTTGGGTTGATGATATGGCTGACTGCATGAGTTCTGTGTTAGTGCATGGAAAATAAATAAGTTCTTTTTTCGGTCATACACGATAAGTGAAGCAGAGTATAGGCAGTAACTTTGAAGAAGAGCTGTAACTTGGAGCCAGAATGGCAGTAATGAATTTGGGAGTGACCTAATCATGACCAAAGAGCCATTATTTATTCAGAGTCTGTGTATTTGCTGCTTTTCTCCAGTGTGCAACTTGTGGACTGCTATAACTGGAGGGGACTAAGCCACCAGAATGGGAGGCTTTTATGGCACAGAAATCAGCCCTTATCTACACTACCTGATTTGGTCCTTTGGTGTACAACTTGTAGGTATTCTGGCTAAAAAGTTTAACTACAGAACTTAATAATAACAACTTATACTAACAGGATACCTCTGGAAGTTTATTACCACAGCTGTATTAGTGTCATTCTAGTAAAGCTCGTGTTATCTCAGCTATTGTGTTACACCTCTGTTATTTCTACTCTTATCTACAACTGCTGTTTTTTCTCTCTTGCTTCAGGAACAAATAGATGAGGCTGTGAAAATTCTTTTAAGCCTAAAAGCAGAATATAAACAAAAGACAGGTCAAGAGTACAAGCCTGGAAATCCACCCTCAACCCCTCCTTGTCTATCTTCTACTGTGCTTCCATCTCCTGTCTGCTGCAGCAACGTGGCAGGCTGTAGCTTAGTGGATGGCAAAGCACTTTATGATACTGTAGCTGAGCAAGGGGAAGTGGTACGCAGACTCAAGGCAGAGAAAGCTTCCAAGGTACAGTAGGCATTAGTGTGAGCAATTGTCATTCTGACCACATTTTTCCATTGGGAGGAAATCTTTCACCAAGTAGTGACCAAACTACCCTATGTCTAGGTCACGCATGCTCTGATAATGCCAAACAAAACTCTTCTGGTGCTGGATACTTTCTTGACTCAGATATATGAAGTCAAACTTCATGCCTCATATCTGGGTGAATAGGCACAAGCATGGCAGATGTCGACCTTGCAGAAGTGTTTAATGTATTTTACTATCTCTTGCTGTATTTGGGACAAGTGACTGTTGAAGTATTTAGTGTGCTGCAGCAATAGCAAGACTTTTCAAAACTAGGCAGATTCAGTGATGGTTGTGGAAAAGAACATGAGAAAAACATGCAGCTTTTTAGGCACTTCTGGTTTTGTTTTTTCTTTGCCTGTACTTCTACCTTGCAAAATTGATTTTGGCGTTGGGTTTTTTTTTGTTTGTTTGTTTTTTGTTTTTTTTTTTTTTTGTTGTTGTTGGTTGGTTAGGTTGGTTTCGTTACCTGATAATCAATGCTTCTGGCCAGTTCTCTCTTTAATTCTCACCAGTAAATCTTGCTATTTGTCCTCCACACAGGAGCAAATAGATGAAGCAGTAAAACTCCTCCTTTCTCTAAAAGCTGACTACAAGGAGAAGACTGGGCAGGAGTACAAGCCAGGACACCCACCAGCAGCTCAGGGGGCTTTGCCTCAGACATCAAACACAGTACCCAGTGGTCCAGACACTCCTGAAGCTAAAGCCCTGTTTAGCAAAGTAGCTCTTCAAGGAGATGAAGTTAGGAAATTAAAAGCAGAAAAAGCAGACAAGGTAATAACATATACACTGTAGTGTAAAAATGTAATATATGTATTTAAATCTAAAAATCTCCTTGAAATTCAGTGTGATTATGGGAATTGGAAATGTGCTTTTAGAATACGCAGCATTTGAATTCTGAGATCTGAAACAGACTTTTAAAATTAAATATACTGTCAGATACGGTCCATTAATAAGTCAGCACATTAAAGTTAAGTATTGGCTTATGCAGATTTTTCTACCAACAGTCTGTGAATGTCCATAATGCCATATAGACTTTTTTTTTTTTTTGATAGAGCCATACTACTCCAGTGATGTCTCTATATTTTTTTTTCTTTTTGTTCTTCAAGGAAAAGATAGATATGGCTGTTAAAGAACTTCTTCAGTTGAAGGCCCAGTACAAGTCTGTTGCAGGAGTTGACTATAAACCAGTGTCTGCTAGTGGTGCAGATGACAAAGACAAGAAGAAGAAAGAGAAGGATAACAAGACTGAAAAGCAGAGTAAGCAACAGAAGCAAAATGATGGCCCCAAAAAAGAACCTTTGCAAGGACAGAGTGGTAATGAGCGCTCCTCAAATGGATCAGGAGAGGGCCAAGGCCCTAAGAAACAAACCAGGTAAAGACACAATCTTTAATATTATTGGATAGAAACATCAGCTGTCTGCCTCTGTTCAGATTTAATATTTAATACATGTCTCATTTCACTTGAAAGTGTGGACTTTTACAAAATAACTCTGTTAATTTTCATATTCAGGATTAAGGCAAAAACAAGTTACCAGAGTTTATTTAGTGTCAGTTGTACCTCAGCATCCTGTATTGTTACTATCATTGAGAGGTTTGTGTGCTTATTATTTGCTACTGCAAATCTGCTTCTGTGTCTTGCTAAAAGTTTAGAGGTCTTTTTACAGCATGTATTATGCAGATGTATTTCCTGTTTCATATACATAAATCATATATTAGAGACAGAGATGTGGTTATTTTGTATAGAAATAATGCCAGAAAAAATCTATTTCCCACCTTTAAAACTTCTCTGTAGAGACATAAAACCTTTACTTTTGTGTTCTATCATTTGAGTCGAGTGAGTTTAAACTTCTTTAGAATCTTGTAGTTTTTATTGGTTGTCTTTATTTTGAGGTAGGGTCAGTTTTCTGTCTCAGACAGTGTGACTGGCAGTCACATGGTGAAATCAAGTTGCATATCTTTCCTGAAATTGTAGCTACTGGCTAGGTAGGAAATGTTCAAAATAAAGAGTAAAACAGCTTACACACAGGTCTGGTTAGTATTAGGTTTTTACTGGGCTGGTTACTGGTGGTTGGGTTTTTTAATGTGTTGTTTTGAGGTTCTTTAACACAGCCATAGTGAGAATTAGAAGGGTTCAAACTGTACTAAAAATTTGGAGCTGTTAATTTTAAATATTATTGTTAGGGTAAGGAAATACTTGCAACTCTCACCAGCCAAAACTTTACCTTTTGATGTAAAACTAAAACATTCTCTTCCACCTTATTATGCCATACCTCCTGCCCCAAAATAAAAGAGAATAAAAAAGGGTTAGGGTAAGTTTCACTGCTAGATGCTGAACAGCACAAATCTGGTTCTTTTGTCATGCCATAGGCTGGGTCTAGAAGCTAAAAAAGAAGAAAACCTTTCAGAGTGGTTCTCTCAGGTAAGTGCACATCAGTTTGACTTAATTGTTTCATTCTGTTATAAATCAGCGCCTGTTTGGGATTTACATCTTTTTGAGTCTCTTTTATTTCAGTACAAAGCAAAGTATTTGCTCTTTTCTATGTCTTATGTTGTTATCATGGTCTTAAATAGAAGTGCCTTGGAGTAAAGAGCTGAATAAATTTAGGAAGCCGTAAAATGGGTGAGTGTCAGCCACCCAACCTCATATATATATAATATATTTGATTTTCTTGATTCTTACCTGGATTCCTCTTTAGTTAAAAGTACAAAACTTAATTGAAATTATAGGAGTTTTACAGATTTGGGAGTTTTATTTCAGCTCAAGGTGATGCATAACAAAAGTTAATATCTGTTGTTACTGAACAATTTTGCTGGCTTGTGAGATTGAAAACAACCCAAGTAAAGATGATTGTAAGTAGCTGAGAGTGGTGTCAGTAGTATAATTTTTGCCTGTCTTCTAAGGAATAAAAGTCTCTTCTGACATGAGCTAGAGCAATTTCGTACAGAAGTGCAGGGGTTTTTTTGTTCCTGGAAAGTAGCTATAGGCTCTTACTTGGGTTCATGAAATCCCATTTTAGTTAAGTGTTTACGTTATTCAGATCTATTATTAAACTTAATGTTGCTGGTTAACCTGCTCTAGGTAACTCAAGTGAACCTAAAGTAGATCTTAGCTGCTAACAATTTGAGTCGTTTTAAGTAGGAGACTTCTCATGAATTGCATGACACACTTGAATTACTGAGTGTTCTCTGTGTACAAACTGAAACTTCAGCATCCGATTATCTTTTGCAAGGTGATCACAAAATCAGAGATGATTGAATACTATGATGTGAGTGGCTGTTACATTCTTCGTCCTTGGGCTCACGCTATTTGGGAAGCTATCAAAGACTTCTTCGATGCAGAGATCAAGAAACTTGGAGTGGAAAACTGCTACTTCCCCATGTTTGTGTCCCAGGCTGCCCTAGAGACAGAGAAGTCTCATATTGCTGACTTTGCTCCTGAGGTACACTTCAAAACTTCATTTTAATCTGACCGTAAGAAAACCCAACCACTTAGTCTTTAGCTGGGTATGAAAGTAAGTTTGGGGTTAGAGGATTTTTTTCCAAACTTGTTTTGTTTGACTTTTTTTTTTTCTTTTCTCCTTTTTTTAGGTTGCTTGGGTCACAAGATCTGGGAAAACAGAACTGGCTGAACCAATTGCTATACGTCCCACAAGTGAAACTGGTGGGCCTCTTTTCATGCAGTTTGGCTGTAAACTTACATGTGAAGTTTAGATAGACTCTTGATAGACAAGAGTTGTTACTGAAAAGTGGAAGCCCCCATTTTTCAGAATGTTTTCTGTAACTACTTAGGAAAATTAGGAAAATTTCCTAATTTTGCTGCTGTTCATAGCAAATCTCACATTACATGCTCCCTTAAATAGACACTTCTAGGAAATACAGACTTCAGGAATTTTTTCATTAATATCCTGAAGACTGACTTACTTTGTCTGAAAACAGGTTTGATTATTTGGTTTATAGTGTTTATAATAAATTTTTTTCAACTCATAATTCACTTCAGTTTTTCATGTTTTGACTGTAACTGTTCCTCTGAGTAATTTAAACAAGCATTTTCAGACCTAAGGCTGGATCAGTCAGGTCTAGTATACATCCTGAAATCATGAGGTCAGTGAATTCCTATTTGTGAACCGAGGTGTATTTACCATACTGTAAGCCAGTGACTCAAACACAGTGTCATTAAATAATAAGCTTTGGATTGTCCTTTGACCAGCAGCAACCAAGCTCTTTTGCAGACACTCGGGATGAAGTGAAAGTACTCTGGTGAAAATATTAGGTATTAAGACAAAAAATATATTTTAAAAGAAATTAAACATAAAAGCATAATTCTCACAGCAGAAAATGTTAAGCTTGTATGTAGCAAAAGGAAGAGTTGGACATAAATGTCTACTGGGTGGAGACTCAAAGCTGCTTTCTTTTTACAGTCATGTATCCTTCCTATGCAAAGTGGGTGCAGTCACACAGGGATCTTCCTATCAAGCTTAATCAGTGGTGCAGTGTTGTGGTATGTGTACACCATTTCTGAGTACCTCTTTGTGTTACAAGTGCAGTGTAGGACAGTTATTCTCTGTGGACTTGGCATGCTCATACTGACCACAGCACATATTTCAAGGCAAAATTATTGGCATGGTTTGCCAACATATGATATGTTTTTCTCAGTGTTTCTAATAAAACATTCTTTATCAATGTATGTTGGTTGATTATATTAAGTAAATCTGTGAATAGTTGGCTTTTTTATCTTTGTTGAGAAGTTTCTAATACTTGCTCATAAACATTATTTTTAGCAATAATTTGACACTTCATAGTGTTAATTTTTTTTTTACTTCTGCCCCTCCAGCGCTGGGAGTTCAAACATCCCCAGCCTTTCCTTCGCACTCGTGAGTTCCTTTGGCAAGAAGGTCACACAGCATTTGCAACATATGAAGAAGCAGCAGAGGAGGTAAAAACAACTGCACTGGTGCTTCTCCTTTCAGGAGCTTACCTTACCCTGTAGCAACACAAACAAATCTTTGTACTGTGACCTCATAGAAATTTTTTTTTGGGGGGACCCCTTGTGAAAAATGCCAAGTTTATTAGAACCCATATTTTCTCAGATGTAACCCATTTCTGAGGCTTCAGTCTCTACAAACAATATGGGGCATTTGAAGAGTGTGATATATAGTGTGTGTTTTCCTTAAAATTATTTTTCTTAAAAATACCAATCAATTTTTCTTAAAAATTTAAATAATGCATTCATGTGTTTACCCCTAGAAGTTTTAAAACTTCCTTTGCCCAGAAGGCAGATGTTTCATTGAGTTTTGTGGCATATCTTTATGTAGCAGATGTTCAGACTTCTAGGTGGAATTTAGAAGTCAATATAACTCTTGGCTTGTCATTTCTGCTGTGACTCTTCTTGTTTTCTGTCATGACTTACCATTGTTGCTTTTTGATTTGGGAAAATAACATCCAAAGTTTAAAGTAATTGAAGAAATCTTAGTTTCTAAACAAAGCCTTGAGAAAGTGTGAAATTTTTAAGATTTCAGACTCCGTCATGTAAAAATATTTAATGATGTAGCAAATGCAAAATACTGAGTAATTCTGAAGACAGTTTGTTCATCATAGGTGCTGCAGATACTTGATCTCTATGCTCGGGTGTATGAAGATCTCTTGGCAATACCTGTTGTGAAAGGAAGGAAGACAGAGAAGGAGAAGTTTGCTGGGGGGGATTATACAACCACTTTAGAGGCATTTATATCTGCCAGTGGAAGAGCTATCCAGGTATTTACCTATTTAATAGTTCTTTTTTCATTAAATATAGGAAGATAAAGTATTTAAACTGATGCTTGATAGACTTAACTTTCCATTAAATAGAATTTTCTGTGTGCATCTATTTCAGGGAGCAACATCACATCATCTAGGGCAAAATTTCTCAAAGATGTTTGAAATTGTGTTTGAAGACCCCAAGAAGCCAGGAGAAAAACAGTTTGCTTATCAGAATTCCTGGGGCATTACAACTCGGACTATTGGTGTAATGACAATGATTCATGGAGATAACATGGGATTGGTACTCCCACCTCGTGTAGCCTGTATTCAGGTGTGTAAAAACGCCTTAAACTGCCTTAGTTTCCTTTCTTGTCTTGGAATTCATGAGCATTTGATATCAGGCAGCTGGAAGACTTAATATAGGATGGAGCTGTCTAGTTACAGAGTAACTGTGTAAAGTTAATACAAATCTTTAGGATTCTTGTGATGGAGAAGTTCCCTTTGATAGTTCATCCATTTGATGTAATGTTATCTTTGTCCTTAGTATGGAAAGGGAAATGTATCCTTAATTTCTGAGTCCATGAAAGAAATGGCTGGAATATAAGGCCACAATATTAGTTTTAAGGTTTTTATAACTCTGAGCTAGTTTTTTGGAGCATAGAGCACATGTATATCCTGTACATGCATTGCAGGTTGTAATTATTCCCTGTGGTATCACAAACTCCCTTTCTGAAGAGGACAGAGAGGCTCTGTTGAAGAAATGTAATGAGTATCGTAGCAGGCTGCTTGCTGTCAGCATCCGTGTCCGGGCTGATTTAAGAGACAACTACTCACCTGGCTGGAAGTTCAACCACTGGGAACTTAAGGTACTTTTCTTTCCAGGAGGTGTTTTGAAGCCTAGATGAGGAGTATGTATGAGGTATGCTATGAGTGCCCTGTGTTCTGGAGGGAAATCTAAATTAATTCTGCAATTCTGTAAATTAAGAATTGCCGCCTGATAATCAATGATCACTTTTGTGAATAAATGAAGAAAAGGTGTTTTCTGAGACTTGTTCTGTTTGCTAGGATTTGCATGTCATTAGGGACTTTTAAGCCTTCAGGGCTCTACTTATATACCTAGAAATTTAAATTAGGAGCATAAATTATTTGCATTTTTAAAAATGTGTACTAATATTTCAGTGTGTCCTGACTCACAACAGAGCCTTCTGTGCATACAGCAGAACAGAGAAGATAAACCTGCAGTGTCAGCAAAGAAAGGAGCAAATTTTTTGCTTCAAAATTGCTGTGTTCCCCTCATACAGCACTTGAGAGGAACAGTTCTGCTTTCTCTAATATAAGAGGCTTTTATAAAACAAAGATAGTGAGCAAAATGAAACAATGGTACTAATGGTTATTAAAAAATTGAACGATGTGTTGAGTGTTGTAACGGAATAATATTTTTATTCCGAATTTAAAATCAGTTTCAATATGTTAATCTTCAAAGTAACAGAAGTGACCCAAATTGTTGAAATTTCCCATTGTCTCAAAGTTCTCCTCCCTTTGTGTGACTTTTTTTTTTTTTTTTTAATGGTGCTCTAGTACCATGAAGCCATGTTGGAAAACTTTCTAAATAAAATTAGGTTTTTCAAGGAGGCACACAGCACAGGGTAAACTTGATGTTTTTCTTAAAATCTACTAATGTGTCCAGCATAATACCTAAACTGCATCCTCAGGCTCATTACAGGAACAATACACTCCTTTTATTGAGCATATAAGGAATTTCATAGGGTAAAAAATACAAAGGTGCTGGAATAAGAAGTACAAGAATTAACTGGAAAATATTTTGCCTTATGTACTTTTAGAAGTACATGAGACAAAATATTATAGAAGATTTCTGATATTACTTCCTGAAAAAAACAAGTCACTGGTACTTCTTTTGTATTGTCTGGTATTAGTTCCATTGCTTTCTTGGGAAACCTTCCTGAGGGACCATGAATGTATTCTTTCACTTAGTAGTATTACAATTAGAAATACTGGATACTGCTGTCTTCCAGGTTTTTATTATGGAGACAATGTTTTGTGGGTCATAAACTAGAATGTTCAGTTTGAATTGCTTGTTAATAACATTTTTGAATAGCTTTTTATGTAGCTTTGCAGCAGTAGTAGATAGTTCATTGATCAGATGGATTTTAGTGTATTATTCAACTTCTCAGCACATTTAAGGTAGTGGGGGCAGAGGGAGTGTAGGGAGTCATTTGGAAGCTGTGAACTTGAGGAGATTCCAGAGCACACAATGCACAGGAAGCCTGGGTACAGGTTTTGATTCTTCTGTTCATCTCTCGAACACTGTGGAATGGTTTTAGCTTATAAACTTACTGATTCCATTTCCTTGGGGGCAGGAACAATCCTCCAAAATGTATTGCATTCACTGTCTTCATTTCCTGGGAAAGAGTGTGTACACTCCGGGATACATGTTAGGATGCAGAGAAAATAAGTTACATGGTAGACTCTTACCTTACTCTTTTCAATAACATGGAAAATCTTTTTGTCTGATGGTGTATGGGGCATGAGAAATTACATCTTATCACAGAAGTGATAAAAACTTTGCTAAAGCAGTTAGCTATTTGTAGTCAAATATCCTATGCAATTAATGTTGATATTAGGGCTGTATTTAACAGAACTTTTGCTGTTTGCTGTTAAAAAATACCTGTTTGAATGCAATTGAAAGCATTCTCTGGAAACAGAATTAAATTCATTATTGGGTGAACTAAAACATAATAATTGCTATAGTTGTCCTAATTGTTCAGACTTAAAAAATCTGATTTGCAATATGTGGGATAACTTAGTGCAGTTTCAGCGGTGCTTCAGTATTACTTGCATGTTGGCACTGATGCAGTCTCCCAGCTAGCGAAGCAAGCAGAATGCAGAAAAAAAGCAGAAATGCATAAAAGCTTTGGAATATATGGTGATTTTTTTTTTTCCAAAGAAATATAAATGTGTAAAGTGTGTTTATATTAGGACTGGACTTGAAAACAAACAAAATGCCATGGAGAGAGAGAGAAAATGAACTCTTTGAGAATTACTTCTTCATCATAACTTTTAATTTTTTTTTCCACTAAGGGTGTCCCAGTCAGGGTTGAAGTGGGACCACGAGACATGAAGAGCCAACAGTTTGTAGCTGTTAGAAGAGACACAGGGCAAAAGCTGACATTGTCTGAACATGAAGCAGAAGAGAAGCTAAAGCAGATCTTGGAGGAAATCCATGCAAACCTTTACAGCAGGTAAAATTAGAGTTACAGTAAATGTCTCTGCTAATCACAGATGCCCTTTACCTGTCAAAAGAACTTCTCACATTAACAGTTTATCTGTGGAGAAAGACAGGTTAGGCTCATCTTTCTGTTTGTTTTCTGTGATTTTCTGCCTCTTAAACTCCTTCACATGCAGCGATAGAAGCTGCCTGTTGCTCTTATGAAATGGGAGGTAAAAGGTTGGGAATTTATTTTAAAAACACTTCTGTGAGTTCGCGTATATTATTAATAAATAAATACACCATAAACACACCATAAATAGGTCCCAATGACCTTAACACTGCCCAAAGAAGGGCAGCAGAGCTGGTGAAGGGTGTAGAGCACAAGTTCCATGAGGAGTGGCTGAGAGAGCTGGGGGTGTTTATCCTGAAGAAAAGGAAGCTCAGTGGAGACCTTATCACTCTCTGCAACTGCCTGAAAGGAGGGTGTAGCCAGGTGAGTGTTGGTCTCTTCTCACAGGTAACAACTGACAGGATAAGAGGAAATGCTCTCAGGTTGAGCCAGGGGAGGTTTAGATTAGGCATTGGAAAAAATTTCTTCACTGCAAGTGTGGTCAAGCGTTGAAACAGGCTGCCCAGCACAGTAATGGAATACCCATCCACTGAAGTGTTCAGAAAACATATCAATGTGCTTATGGACATGGTTTAGTGATGGGCCAGGCAGTGTTGGCTTAGTGGATGGACTGAATGGTCTCAGAGGTATTTTCCAGCCTAAATAATTCCATGATCCTATGTACAGGACTCGTTCGTGAAAGATGCTTTTGGTGCAGAATTTTGAAAGACACAAAGCTGTCCACAAAACTTCAATAGCTGAAGTTCTGTGTTCAGAAGTGTGTTTTAAGACCCTATTGACCATAACAGGATTGTTTTCTTGTAAACAATCAATTACTTTTGAAACTGTCTCATGCCTTTATTGTAAATGCCAAAATCCCTCACAGGTCTGTCACTGCAGATTGTTGCTCATAAGTCCACCAAGAAGAACACGGTGTTGACACAGCACTGTAGCAGATGAGCGTTTCTATTTCCTTCTCTGGTGATCACAATTGTTTACAGGCAGAATATTTTTACCTAGTTCAAAAGCATCTTGTGATTTAGATTTAGAAGATAATTTAAAAAGAAAAATATACATATACCTATGTAGTACTTATTTCTGTCTGCTTCGGGTCAGTGTTAACTGATGGGCACAACAGTGGGAATGAACACAGTGAAATGTGCATCAACCTGGAGAACACTCCATCAGCAATTAATCAAGATTTTACCTCCTGGAAGATCAGTGGTAGAAAGACATAACCTTATTAGGAAGATTCTAATGAATAAATAGCTCTTTTTGTGACCTCTTGTTTGACTGGCTCTGAAAACTCAGCTCATTGGGCCAGTGGGTTTATGTGAATAAATTTGCCCTGACTAAATTTTTTTCTTTTCCTTAGAGCATCTGAGGACCTAAAAAGTCATATGGTGGTGGCCAGTAATATGGAGGACTTTCAAAAAGAGCTTGATTCAGGAAAGGTAAGGGAATTTACTACTTCTATACTTGTGCTTCACACCCTTTTTCTCCCTTACAAATAATGGTTTTATTAGAATATGCTTTTAAGAGAGGGTAATGTAAACATTTCATTCAGGTTACAATAACCTCACTGTCATTATTCTAATGCAGACAGTGACAAAAGACTTATTAAGTCTCATATAAAGGTCCAGGTAAGAGTTTAAAGTACAAGCTATTTACGTCAACGAAATTTTACCTTTATGACCTGAGTAGAAGCCATCGGGTTCATTAAGAATTACTGCCAGTCAGAAATCTCCTTGGATTACAGTAACAATAACCCATCATGTGGGTGAGTGAGCTCTACTAAATGCTCTTTAGATGATCTAAACATCTGTGAAAAAGTATTGAAATTTAGATGAAGGATTAAGCCTTCAGCACAGAATTGATCTGCTGTTTCTTTTACGAAGAACTGCTAACAGAACTTTTTAACCCTGAAATTCTGTCACAGATCAGGTTGGGAAATTGTTTATGTGTTTGGATTAGTGTGTTCAAGAGGGAGGATCAGGTACCAATTAGATCCACTCTGAAAAATTTAAAATTCCTGATGAAAAATGTAAAAGTGCCAAGAAACTCTAAGTACTCTGTTAAACTCCAAAAATAATTTTAAGTTATTCCTGTTTAGGCTTGACCTTCCATTATACAATTTTCTTATATTTCTATTGCACTTAAATTCAATTTAAAACAAAATTTAAAGAAATAAGGATGAACTTCAGAGGAGGGACTGATTTAGCAATGTCCAGCACTCACTGTTGTGTGCAGCTAGATTCTAGATATGACAAAGAGAATTAAGCTGTTTTTATAATGCTTGGAATTCTAATGTAAATGTAGTTAAGCTTGGAAATGTGAACAAATAATTTTACATTCCACATCGGATACTTCCACTGTTCTGATACTTAGATTATATGAATTATGAGCGGCATATCTGAATTGAAAGAAAATTGAAAAAATATGCTATTTTGTGTTTGTTTCACTTTACCTATTTTTGTTTTATTAACATAATTTTACAGCATATGTATTCTGAATTGTTTGAATTACACTCTGTTAGCTCTGTTAGAGGAAAATTTTTAAGATTAAGTAAGTGCTCCTGTTTAGTTCTTGCTGCTGTTTTTCCCTTAATGGAATTGCAGACTCTTAGCTCTTTAAAAATGTAGACTGTTTTTCATTTCACTAACAAAAGATTAATACAAGAATAGTGTAGTAGAGTGGTAATAATATCTTTTTTCAGTTAGAAGAAAGTGAAGCTATAAAGTGAAGTCTATTAAAGGTGTGTTCCATTTAATGGCAAATTGAGAATTTTGCAGTAAGAATGTAAATTAGATGAAAGATGCACAGAGTAAACTTTATTCACAGTTTGTATAGAATTAAAATGAATGAAGGCTGAGTTTAGTAGCTGAGGTTGCCCTCAGCTATCAGCATTTCACGAGTGTTCAAATGTGTGTAGGGCGTGTCTTTTTAACAGTGATGCTACCTTATGTTAGCAAACTGAATTTTCTCTGTGGAAGTCCATTAAAAAATAAAAAGCCAGTAAAACTGAATATAAAACTAGGGGCAAGAGATCTGCTACAATAGGTAGGAGTAGTACAGAGAGGAGTGTGTGACATTATCATTTCAGCCTTACTCTCTCAATTTTCTTCGCTTAAGCTAAGTGAAGGAAGCAGCAGGAAGCTGCACACCCACCCCCACGCCCCCCAGAAAAATGTGCTGCTGGCAGTTCTGTTTTCTTAAAATAATGTATTCTCAGAAAAAAATGAAAAATCATGGTAATGGAATTAAAATGGAAACTTTTTTAGGGCACTGTCTTGCAGTGTATAAGGCAAGTCTTTGCTCAGTAGTTTGAAAATTTTAAACTTTTCCTGAAAAACAGAACATTTAATGAGAAAACCGTGCTTATGCTTTGCACAGAAAAAATATGTATTTGGTTAAAAGAAGTTTATTTACATTTAAATGGTGCTTTGGGTTTGTGTAGGATTTTCCATACTGCACTGTGGAGGGATGACTTTGCTTATCTATCTCTCTGATGAAAAAGGGCTATTAACACTCAGTTGTAATAACTGGAACTTTTCCTAGTTTGAGATCTGTGTATGAGATCTGAAGGTTTAGGACTCTTCCAAAGACAAAGATTATATTTTTTTTAGATGTATAACTGCTGGGTTTTGCTCTCTCCCCTCATCTCTTCCCTTCAGATTGTACAAATCCCTTTCTGTGGGGAAATTGAGTGCGAGGATTGGATCAAGAAGACCACTGCCAGGTAAAATATAACTGAACTGGAGAGTATTTACTAAGATCAAAATCAAAATGTTTTGAATGTAGAACAGTAATGCAGGACGCCTTTGGGTGTAACACTTATGTACAGACTCTTGCTGTCCTACCTAAATAATATATTTACTTCCCTTCGCTCTGGAACTTTCAGAATCATTAATGCTGTCACGTAGAATACACTTTATCGCACTTTTACTTTTTAATACAAATATTTATTTATGAATATATTTATTTATTAATATCCTTTTATTCCAGGGATCAAGATCTTGAGCCTGGTGCCCCATCCATGGGAGCAAAAAGCCTCTGCATACCTTTCCAGCCTCTCCGTGAACTCCAGCCTGGAGCAAGATGTGTGTGCGGCAAAAACCCTGCCAAGTTCTACACCCTCTTTGGTCGTAGTTACTAAATCACTAGTGAAAGAACCTTCTCCTTTATCTGTGAATTGAACTTTTTTTAATAAGACTGAAATAGCCCCTTAAATTTCAATCAGTTTTCTGACCTTTTTAAATAATTCAAAGACAAAGCCATAAACCATAACCCGGCTCCCCAATGGTCAGTCTTAGGCTAGCAGTAATTCACAGACTTTTCTGTAAACATCTCCAATAATAAAGATGTATTGTGAGCTGTAACATGCTGTGGTGGGGTTTTTTTCTGTGTTGCTCAGTAGGGAGGAATAGGTATCTTTTGCTTGTATCTTTTTTTTCTGGTTTGGTGCATGTATTTCCTTGTACATTGAGAAAATGCCTGAAAGGTTGGAGACATATATCATAAAAACTACAGTACACTTTAGTGTGCTGACATCTGCTTTCTAGATAAAAAATCTGCTTTTAATTTTGCATTCAAATTTTTCAGTATAGACTTGCTGTTAACCTGTAGGCATAGTAATTACTACCTTTAGAAAACTCCCCTCTGAAGCCAGGTCTTTCAAGGAATATTTTCATAAAAACATAAAATCTTAAATGGCTTGGAAGCATTGGAAGGGACCTTAAAGAGCATCTCATTCCAACTCCCCTACCATGAAAGGGACTACTTCCACAAGACCAGGTTCCTCAGAGCCCCATCCAGCCTGTCCTTGAGCACTTCCCCGCATGAAGCATCCACAACTTCCCTGGACAACCTGTTCCAGTGCCTCACCACACTCATATTCAAGAGTTTCCTCCTAATATCTCACCTGAACCTGCCCTCTTTCAATTTAAAGCCATTCCCCCTTGCCCTATCACTCCCTGCCCTTGTATTTCCCTCTACAGGTTTCTCGTAGGCTCCTTTAGGTACTGGAAGGTTCTCCAGGGTCTCTCTGGAGCCTTCTCTGCTCCAGGCTGAGCAACCCCAACTCTCAGCCTGTCTGCACAAGAGAGGTGCTCCAGACCTCTGAGCCTCTTTATCACCCTTCCCTGGACTCATTCCAATAGCTCCACATTGTTCTTATGCTGATGGCCCCAGAGCTGGCCCCAGCGCTCTGGGTGGGTTCTCACAAGAGCAGAGGTAGAGGGAAAGAATCACCTCCCAGATTTTTACCCCCTCCTAAAGCAAGTTTGAGAGATTAAATGCCACATTATAGCAAGATGCAGGTGGCCGCCATTTCTTGCAGATATTTTGTCAAGCTCTGTTTTCTTATTTTGCAAACTGGCCTTTATGGCTGCCTGACACTGATTCTGCAATGAGTAATGCAAAGGCAATCTGAAGAGAGTTAAGTTCAGTGCTAGAGATTTTAGCCTGTGGTTATATCTACAGTATGTTTCACAAAACCTTTTTTGCTTTTCCTACACTTACCAAGTGTTGCTCTAGCAGAGGAGGCTGGATGTTGCAGAGTTGAGAAATCATTTTAAAAATAACATTACTTCCAATCTTGAGCACAAGATTGGCTTTAAAAAATAAAGAGGTGGCCCTGGCACGAAACAGTGGTTAGATGACACACACTTGATTTATTACTTTTTTTCCTCCTGTATGTTTGAAGGCTGTCTAAATGAACATCTTTCCCTGAGAAGAGTATAGTGAAAACTTGACAATTAAAAAATTGGACCAGTAAAATCTTCCCCAAACCATTCCTGGGCCAACACTATGTGGCTGCCTGTATCCAAAACCTGGTTTTATTCAGCAGCCATTGTCTTAAGGAGACTTAGAGTGCTATTACCAGATCTTCCCTGCTTTTCAAAGGCATGCAGAACGTTTGCTTTTCCCCAGATTCCTATTAGCCTTCCTAGTCAAAATTTTGAATTTTAAAATTTGAACCTGGCCTGTCCAGTTTAGGATCATTTGCCTTGTGATAATGCTCCAGTTTTTTCACAGAAAAGTGCAAAAATATTTCAGATCAGCTTGTTCAGAGTGTTTGAAACTTGGAAATTCTCTGTAATATTCTTTGAATTATGGTTAGTTCTGAAAAGTTTGCTTCAATTGTATCTTAAAATCATCTATTTTGCATTTGTCTGCATAATTTTCTCAAGTGTAGTAATGAGCAAAGGAGTAATGAGCAAGGGAAGGATGTGTCTGTGCATGCATTTATCTTTGGATTCAGTTGACAAACCAGAGGAGTGACCCTAAGGTCTCTATCCTGGGGTGTTGCTTCTAATGCTGACTGGGATTATAGATTATACTTTGAGAAAGAGGCTGAGCAGTAACACCAGAGTGATGTTTTCACAGCCTGAAGCGGTTGGTGACTAAGAGTAGCCTGGAGAGGGATTGGCCATGGCACCTCTCTGGTGCTGGGAAAGGGGAAAAGCAGCAACCAGCAGCTTCAATGTCCTCAGGTATAAGAGGCAGGAATGTACCCAGATTTTTTGGCAGAGCAAACCAGATTTTAAGAATAGATGAGCACTCTCAGCTCCCACTGAAATGCTCTACAACACCCATATTTTAAAAAGGAGATGTGGAAACTGTAAGTAGCTCAAAACAAAGGAAAGGCAAAACTAAATGCAGCCTCTGACCTTACCGGTTTGAACAAACAGCCAACCAGTTGACTGTATCAAATCCTCGAGTAAACATGTTGACACACTGTTCTTTGCAATGAGTTGCTCTGAGCCTACAAATGGGCTTGTTTGAAGACAGGTTTCACAGAAGGCCAGCCTTTTTTTTTTTTTTTTTTTTTTTTTCCCCTCTTACTTTTTCCTGAATGTATTTCTTCCTGGTGATAATAAAGCTCAGGGTCTGAAATATTGATACCTCACATGCAGTTGTCCCTGTGATGATCTTCCACAAAGAGGCTAATGTTTGCCTGGGAGAGATAACATCCATGTCAAGTATTCTTTTGCTAAAAGCACAATCTGAGCTATCTGAAAAAAACTTTCAGACCCTAAGTAGATTCTATCTGTTAGAACAATAGGTATATGAATTGCAATAATACACTGCTGTTGGTTAAATGATACTGCTTTGTGTTTATAATAGAATTACAAACTTTGTGGTATTCTTTAGTTCTTGTACACTAATAAATTTGGGTTAAATTGTAAGGGAAGTGCCTTAACATTATACTAGCAGCTCCTTGTTGGAAATAGAGCACAGGTGAACATTTTAGCTCTGCTGCAAAGGGAGTGCTTCATTTATCTCTTGTTTTGGTAATCACAACATTGTGTAAGGCAGGGCTTTTGAGACCACTGAAGTTTGACCTTGGTCTATACCCACTGAAAGAATAACTTGAAAAAAAAAATCCCACCTTTCATGCTCTGTAGTTCGGTAATAAAATTAGTAGTTAAACATCTCTTTAATACCAGAAGGGTGAAATACTAGAAGGAACAAATACACCATAGAAATAGCTGAGATAGAAGTGGTAACATGCGTGTAAGAAGATGAAGAGGAAAATAAGTAAGTGCCAGTTTTCAATGTTGCAATTTGTTTTGGTAATTCATCCTTCCAGGCTTAATGGTGTTCTGAAAACAGCAGGCAGAGGGGAACCCTTGAGTTGCAGCTGCAGTGTGTAGGTAGGCAAATGACCAAATGTTAAAGATTACGTACGTTGGCAGGCAAGGCCTCTAACAAACTGGACTTTAAACATAAATATTTTGGCTGTTGAAACCCTGAGAGCTAAAATCCAGATGAAAAGTGGGGGTGGGTATTTGCTTTTAACCTAAAGTTAATTCACCTTGGGAAGCCTAAGGTCATCAGGGACAGTTGGTCAGCTCAGGTTATGAATATTATCTTATCTCTCCATGGCTGTACTGCATGAAATTCATGTAATTTCCTTCCGTCCTACCTCATAACTAACTGTGTGCATATATGTACACAGATGGGCGTTTTAAATAAAATGCTGGATCATAAATTTTTCAAGGAAGACACCTGGTCTTATGGCCCATATTGCCTGGTGTGCCATTAGCAGTAGTTTGTGAGTTTGTGTTAACTATGGGGACACTCAGAGCTCAACAAGTACTGCAATGAGTGAAAAAGATTTTATTGCTTCAGGATCTATTTTCCAGAAATGGCAGGAAGTACCAGCTAGGACTTCAGCAGCTTGGACTTCTGGCTGTAGTTTCCCCAGCTCTGAGTTTTATGTGCAAGCACATAAGAATTAATTGAGATTTTGAGACAGGGCTTTCAAAATGGGAAATAAACAATGTGCTTTGGGTTTATTGTTAAGCCTCAGCATCTACTGGCGGTTTGTCTAGAAAATTACTTCCAAATTCTTCAATATAGTCTCCAAATTTTCTCCATACTCATAAGCAATGTTGAAATGTGCCAAAAGTACAAGAAGTTGTTGTAGAGTTGTTGTATTAGGTTGCTAAAATGGAAGATCAATTCAGTTGTCTTTGAAGCTTGTTCTATGGACAACATCTTCAGTGACTCTTACAAGCAGTTTGTGTTCTGTGTGCTCTTAAAAATTATGTCCACCCAACATGGATCTCAAATGTCTTTTTCCACAGGTGTACAATAAGATTTTTTTCAGTACTAAAATTACTGGCAACAGAAATGGCAGGGACAGGCATGAGAGGAGAGTTTTTTGGAAAAGAGAGGTCTTTTCTAACCACTTAAAATTCTGAGCAACCTTCCTATGCTCTCCTGTCTGGGACTTACTCAGTTTTTAGGACACTGACACTGGGTAGAGCAGTGAGTGTTGGTGCTCTCAGTAGTCTTTCTTGGTTTATTTTTGGTTTTGTAGGAAAAAATGTCTCCTGAGGGTAGCTCACCTGCAGGACTGGAGCCCTCACAGTGGCTTTACATGACAAATCTCGCTGAACTGCCCTTTAAACGGATTTATTGTTTTACTGCTTCCTATAAAAGTGGCTCCCACATGTAAGCAGCACTGACAACTGAAGGGCAGGATTGCAGACAGGGAGCTGCTCCTCGCTCAGTGCTGTCCCCGTGGATCCCGGGAGCGAGGGGCAGGGAGCCGCAGGAATGGGCCGCTACTCAGGCCGCAGCAGCCGCCTGGTCCTCATGTGCGTGATGAGCCTCGCCATCTTCGCTGTCGAGATCTCAGTCGCCTATGTGGGCAACTCTCTCTCCCTGGCCTCGGACGCCTTTGCTGTTCTCTCCCACTTGATCTCCATGATCATCGGGCTGTTTGGCGTCCGGTTCAGCCGCATCAGGAGGCACAAGGCCAGCACGTTCGGCTTCTCCCGCGCAGATGTGCTGGGGGCGTTCGGAAACTCTGTCTTTGCCACCGCGCTGATGTTCAGCATCTTCGTGGAGGCTGTCAAGAGGTTTATCAACCCTCAGAAGACCGAGAAAGCGCTTCTCGTCCTCATTATTGGGGTTTCAGGTCTGGGCTTCAACGTGTTGAACTACGTTATCTTCATGGAGTGCTGCTATTGTCGTGCACCTCCCAGAGACACCGAAACAGGTAAATAACCTCGTGCGGCTGCTCTGCCTCTCGGCACTTCTGCTTGGTTATAGAGACTGTTTACTGCTTCTCTGGGATGGGAGAGGAAAATGCAGTTTTCTTCACTCTTTTGTTAGCAAGGGTGATGGATTTTGTGCCTGAACCTGTGCATGTTTCCAGCTATTGCCACAGGTGTTTATCAGTAAGTCACAGACAAGCAGTTTAAGTGTTGTCTTTCCAAAGCGTACAGTGATCTGCAAGGGAAATTTCCTCCCTAATCCACTGGCTGGCCAAACACAGGACAAAATATGCTACCACCCTAAGGAGATACTTGTTATGAAATACGTAATCCTGAAATACCAGTCATCCCCAATCTCGACCTCTCAATATTTTAGTAATTCTGCCGTAATTTTTATCAGAGACGTGGTTAACTTTAGAGCAGTGTTCACTGTTTGTAGGAGACAAAAGAATAGGTAAGTGCAAAAGGAGAACCTCACCCTGTCTTGATTTGGGAATATGTTGTGAAAATATTTGGATGCTGACTGAAAAATCCTGTGACTACAGTGCTGAGGATTCTTTACTGAGTCTGTTAACCTGTGCTTGGGAGAGCATGCAGAGGAGAAATGGGTATACTCAGCCACAGAAACATTTTGCAGGAGGTTCTCTTCAGTACATAGAGTTTTGGCCTTTCAGTTTATTTTTCTTGGCATAAGATTTTTAAAATTTCTACATTTGGGAGGAGAAATGGGGACTGATTTTTTTTATTCCTGGAGAAACTCTGTCAATTTATTTGATGTAAGATAGATGTGAGTTCTTTTTCTCTCTCTGAATGTTTATATATACACATACAAACATATTTCTTAAAATTAGAAAAGTTTAATTTGAGATAGGAGCCATATATTTGCAAAGTGTTAACTGGATGTGTTGTGGAGGGAGCTGAGAGCCTAGCTGAAAAATCAGCTGCTGTTACGAACTGCTCTAGGTGAGGCAAAGTAAGTCTTGTGTTTGACTTTCAGGCTGGACAGGGCTTTGGAACTAGAAATTAAAAATTTGTTAGTTTGTGTTATAGTGTTTAATGTGTTTTCTGATGGACTTTTAAATTGGAAAATATTTCTGTTCATTATTAAAGGTATCTCCATATCATATTGAAGCTTTAACTTTGTTGCAGTTTAACATTAAAGGCAGATGCATAACTAATTTTGGTGCCTGCTTGTTTATATGCCCACCGGTTTAAAACTGAAGTTGCTCTTAGTCTAAATTTCCGGTGGTATGTAATTTTCTGGGGGATCTGATTGGCTTTTGTGCTGAGAACTGTCATCAATTCTCTATTTATGATGACTTCTTGGAAGGCAGCTTCCGAAATTGTGCTTCTGAGTGAAGTCAGGGAGAAGGAATACATCAGCACTTACAAACGAATTAACTGAAATTAATGGCAATTGTGTAGCTAAATTAGGATCTCACTGAATTTCCAGGATCCTGCTCCTAATAACTTCTTGGGACAACACAGCCATCCCTCTTCCTTCAATAAACCCATGTCCAAAGACCTGGCAACTCAACTTTGTTTTCAACTGAATTTAAGTTGCATGAGCCAGGGATAAATTTTGTACTATCCCATAAATATAGTGTGTAGATTTGCCAGTGGTTTTGCCTCTGTGTTTCTGGTACAGTGAAACTTCTCTGCTTCCAGTAGTGCCTACAGTCAAGATAATGCTGTTTTATACAGTTGAGGGAATGCTCTTTTCTTCCAGACTTAATTTTGCAATTCCCACTTAGGTAAAATTTCCCATTTGTTTCCTCTAATCCTCTCTATATGCAACCTGATTGGGATTTTTATTATATTTCTTTCAAAAGAAAGAACAGATAAGTCTAGTCTGAAAAGTATGCTTGCACGTTTTGCATATATTTTAAGGATATATTTAAAAAAACATGAAAAAAGAGGGATTCCATCTCTCTGCCTCCTGTCATCCTGCATATGAGGAAAGTATGCTCTTTCCTGGAGCTGGAAGGCAAGGTGAATTTTCTAGTGTGTCAGCACCACTAGCAGAAATGCAATCAGATGGACACAGTCTCTGAGTGGTGCTGGTGCTGTCCAGTTGTCCACAGACAACATCTTTGGAGACACCTGGGCAGGCTCCTGACATCAGTGATGGTTTGCTGGAAGGTAAAGGTTTGTAGAGTACCTCTTTACCTCTTAAGCTTTCTAGGGAAATGGGAAAATTGCCTTCAAATCTCTGTTCCTCAGGTAGGGAATGAATCTAAACCACCCCCTCCTCTCTTGTTTGCACCACTTTGAAAAAACCAAAACAAAAATTGAAGAGAACAAGTCCATCTTCTAGTGCTGAACAACATGTGCTGAGGGGAATGGGAGCATCTGAATCCACTGCAGCAAATTCTTCCATGTGCATCAATGTCACAGTTAATCACCACAGGCAGTGGTTCTCATTGCTCTGTTGCAAGGCCTACCATCAGGGATGAAAAAATTACCTGGTGGGTTTCCTGGATGCTGCTGACAGCAGGGGCAGAGTGAGACGTGTCTATAATGAGCCCAATGGACTGAGGGAGGTATTTACAGGTGCTGACTTAGCTGTCCATTTTTTCCCTTGTTCTACAGCTTTACTCATTTAACTCATTTCAACATCCACTCCCTAAGCTCTCATCTTAGTACAAATATTCTTGTTGAGTGAGTCTAAATATGTTTTTTCCAAGTTACCATCCCTGCTTACCCAGACAGAGCCAGTTTCCTCCTTCACCCATTATTTTAGGTTTGTTTTGCTTCTCACCCTTAACTCTTCAATCCCTCACCCTTCATTTTTCTGGGTTTTGCTACCCTTTTGCACTGTCTCCTATTCCTTAAGCCCTCATCTGCTGCCATTCCCATTTGCAGCCCCCACCTCTGTTGTCCAAATTTCAGCTGTCCAGCTGTAAACACCTCTCTCTTCTCACCAGGCTGAATTAAGGTGTCTCTGTCCTCTAGGTCCATCCTTGCACTTGATTCAGACAAATGCAGTTCCCCACACCAAGTCAGGACTAAGAGGAGAGGTCAGCAAGAGAACAGGGAGGACATGCCCCTGTTCTTTCTTTTGATGGTGGCCTAGACCAGCCACTACAGGTACAAAAGTATTTCTATACTCTTAAAGGAAGTGCTGTGTAGAGGAGCTGAGCCAGCTGGGTCATCAATAGCAAAGGACATCGCGGACTAGTTAGTGCTTTGGCCTAAAATCCAGGAAATACTTGTTAAAACACAGAAATATTAAAGTTTCCCTAAGAAAATTTTCCCAGAAATTGAAATTCACAGAAGACTTTTCTTGCTGTTGCTGTTGGAAATGACAGAGCATCTTCAACCAGGGTTTTCTGACACTTTTGAGGTCTTGTATCTTATGCAGAAAGTTTTGGCACAAAGACAAAAAACATGGCTGAGTAGTAAACAGATGAAAATAAAAAGCATCATGCTCTCATAATAAATACCAGGCAATTTTAATACTGGCCATAGACCTTACAATCAAACATAAAAATACAGAAGCCTGTTTTACTGCATGCAGAGACCCAATTACTCTTGTCTATGTAGGTCAGTGCAATTGTCTCTTCCACTCATTTATACACAGTTTTAAACTGTTAGAGGAACCACAGTTTGAAAAGCACCCCATTAGTCTGATCATAGTAATTCTCTTGTTTGCCTTGAGAAAATAAATAAATGTTTAACCTGGAGAAAACATTGGTTCTGTTGTCTTGTGATCTGTACAGGGAGGTGGGGAGGGAAGTAGGAAATAAAGATGTTACCCAGATAACCCACCTGACACTGAGCCATCCATACAATGTCTCACACTGGGAGAAACAGTTCTCATCATCTCATGAGAGACCTCATGATCTTTGCTCATTAAATTTCTCATTGCTCATTAAATAAAATATGTTCTGTGTTAGCAGCCAAGTGCCTTTTGCTTTTAATGTCCCTGTTTGTGTAGTTGAGCAGGTATGTGAACTTTTGGTGTGGCATCACTGCTGGATCTTGGTTCTCCTCTTTCAGGATGCACCAGCAACCTGCCTCTCAGATAAGAGCTGGAAAGTAAGCTAGCAGTCACATAAATGGAAAAATACCTTCTTTCTCCTTCTGGACCTTTGCAGAGTGAGTTTGTTTATTCTGAGGCTTGCTGCGAGGTAAATATTTTTTTCCAGGCTTTGTAAGTAGGAGACATTTGGGGGCAGACCTGTGAATGAAGAGAGGCACTCACCTTTACTGGCTGGGTGATTTGGGAAGACTTTGTTGCTCCAATATTCTGAACTAAATATTCACATCTGTTGGTGCAAACATACTGATCCCAGGGGAAGTGAGAACATTTATAGAACAAAATAAGTGAATAAATGACTGCTTAATCTGTATACTAATGTCACAGACCGTTCCCAGTGGAGACCTGGTGAGCTAAAATGGGCAGGTATCAAAAAACAATTGAATTTGTAGCTGTGCTCTCTGATTCAACAATTGCAAAAATGCATACTGTAGGTGACAAAAATGGCCTGGGAATTAAAATTCCAGAACAAAGGATTTCAGTTTCTTAGGTTGTCAGTCTGAAGAATTTCATGATGACTTAATTTAACCCCATTTAAAAGAGAAAAATAAGTTCCCTGGTTGGAACAGCTTTGTTTCTCAAATGCACCGCTGAAAATGTGACAGACTTCACCAGGTGATGATGACTCAGAGATGTTTTTAAGGAATTAGAAGGAACCCTGAGTGTAACACCTGTAACAACAAACCTCTGGCTTACTCTGCTTTTCCCACCTGAAAAGCCTAAAATCCTTTCCTCAAGATCAGCATTATTCTGCACTTCCTCTCTTTTGAGTGTATTTTCAACAGGTTGAATTTATTTTTCCCTGAAAGCACCAACTCTTCAGTAAACCCTTCACACCAATTCATCCTCTGGCTGCATTCATACAGATGATTGTAGAATGCACAGCACCAGAGTTTGCTGAAAGAAAGTTTGTCACATCCTCATCCTCAGGATTTATGTTGCCCATGTAGTGTCCTTTGACTTCCAACTCTTAAACATTATGCATAAATGCATGAATGAAAAAATGAATGCTTTATGTATTTATTTTCATAAATCCCAGAAGTGTTAATGTGTTGGCATGCAGGTAAACAGAACCTATTGTAACAAAATATTTCAATTTTATGGCTTTGCTGGATGTACTCCTCTCAAATGGAATAAAAAGGCCAAGGGGCATTCTTAAACTATTTTTAAGTGTTTATCAAATGTCTAAGACTGAACACATATTTATCTGATGATCTTTAGTTTAATAGTGTGGCAAAATTTCCCAAAGCTTTTCTGAGCAGCTTTTCTGAGCAGCCACTGCAAAGGTAACCAGATTTTTGTTAAATTATATTCGGTGGAGCTCTAATACAAAGTCTCTAAAAAGAACAGGGAAGAGACTGTTAAAATTTATTTAGCAATGTCCTTCACTAAATTTTCTTCAGAATTTTGAGTGTTCTTCAAAGAAACTTCAGAAGATAATGTGAGTATTGGTAGTCAATGAGAAAAATGTGCATCCAAGCGAGTAAAAGCAAATGTTTTAGGGCTATGTTGTGTCCAAAATAGAAAGTGCAGAATGAAAAAGTGAAGTCTCTGAGTAAAGCAAGCAAAGCATCCCTGGATGGTTTGTGCAACAGAATAAAGGTGAGATTAAACTCTCTGAACCTAGATTCCAACAGTGCTAGTGCTGCTGAACTTTGGGTACCTGCATTCGCTCTCAGCCTTGAACCAATTTCTTAGTAAGGGCATGGGCAGACTCTGAGTTACATCACAGTATCTGGGGTGAGCTGTAAGGAAATACAGGGACTCTAAGATAACTGAGTTCAAAGTCATAAATAGTTTCAGTACAATGGGGTTTTTAAGGCTGACATATTGTATATGTTAACTGCAATTGTTTTATTTGGATGTTTTCTGCAGACAGTTTGACATGGGCGTAAGTCTGGTATCAGTTGCAGTCTAGAAATGCTGCTGATATAGAAAATGAAGCTTTTGCAGTAGGACTCAATGCAATTTATAATGACAGAATCAGTGGCTTTCTCATCATCCTGTTCTCTGCAATGGGCTGTGCTACCTGGAAAAGGTCATAAGTGGATATAAATACACACACATATACATTTATATAAGAAACATAACAGAATCACACTTTTTAAATAAGTGAAGTATTCAAACTATTTCAGGAAGCTTTATCCAGGTGATAGAGCAGAGACTGACTGGATATGTCCTAAAGTATGCAAAAACCTTTTTTATGCTGGGTATTAAGTGCAGAGAATGGTGATTTGTGGTTAAAAAAACTGCACAACCATCTTAAAATAGATGGAAAAATAATATAACAAAAAGAAGACATTCCAGGCTAGAAATTAAATAATCCCACAGGCTCATCATTTCAGATTGACCCGCCAGCATATTCAAGTGACATTTAGGAGAGCATGAAAAATATGTTCTCAGGCCAAACTCCAGTACGGAGTTTCTAACCAGGACATTTTCAGGACTGTCATGAGGAGTCACAGCTGTGATTAAAAATCCAGGAACATTTACCTCTGTACTCTGCCAAGGACGCTGATAAAGCTTTCCCCAGACTACCGAAGTCTTGCTGGTCTAGGCTTCTGCTCCCTGGATCAAAGCAGACCTAACAACTTCCCAGCCATTCCACCTTTCAGTCTATGCCAAGAAACCCCATCTTCCTCTTCCAGGTGTGAGAGGGAGACACAAATAAAATGAGCAAAGAATGAGGCAAAAAATACCTTCCACAACTAAGTCTGTTGGCTGGTGTTTATTTTATTCTTCATTTTGGTGTTGAATTTATCTGTGACAGAAGCCAACCACATGGTTTCCACTTAGATTCGTATGAATTTGGTCCATGGATCCTCATTTAGAGAAACAAGCTTCACATTCAAGGCTGTCATCAGGTCTTCTTGGAATGAAGCTTAAAGGTCCTCTCACAGCCACCTATTGCATTTCAGGCTAGGGATGCTGCCTTAAAATGTCATGTGCCCAGGATCAGCCCCAGGTTTTTAGTACAAACGTAATATTTTCCTCCCCACAGCCTTAAAAAGGCATAACTCCTTTATTACATACAGCAGAGTTTGGGTGTTGGCTTCTTTCATTCTCTAGTTTCTTCCAGGTCATTTCTGAAATGTCTTTTGTAAATAATTTTTATGATGGGTTAAAAATTAAAGTCTGACAGGACTTTGACAAGGAGAATGAAGAGAGATCTCTCTTAATGGTAATTCTAATAGTTCCTTATTTTCATGATTCTCTTTGATATTCAAATTCTACAGAGGCACGAGACTATGAGCGACCTTAGTTCCATTCAGGAGTAGAAGAAAATTACCATCATTACTGCTGTTATTGTTGTCATATTTCATAATTGCAGAGATACTCTACTTTCAAATGATGGTGATGACTTCTCTGGGAGGACTTACGTATGTTTTCACCTGCCACCTTGAAAATTAATAACTTAATCAAGGAGGATGTGGCACAAATCTGCAAAACCAAGAGTGGCATAGGGAAGGTCAGTAGCCGTTGAATGTTTGTCCTGTCTTCTGAAACAAGAACATGCTATGTGAAACTAGCAGGATTCAGATTCAAAACAAGGAGAAAAAGGTAATAGGCTGAGAGAGTTGAGGTTGTTCAGCATGGAGAAGGGAAGGCTCTGGGGGGATCTTAAGGCACCTTCCATTATCTAAAGGAGCCCACAAGAGAGCAGGAGAGGGACATTTTACAAGGGCAGGCAGTCACAGCACAAGGAGGAATGGCTTCAAACTGACAGAGGGTAGGTTTAGATTAGATATTGGGAAGAAATTCTTAAATCTGAGGGTGGTGAGGCATTGAAGTATATTGCCCAGAGAAGCTGTGACTTCCCCATCCTTGGAAGGGTTCTTGGCCAGGTTGGATGGGGCTCTGAGCAACCTGCCCATGTCTCTTCCTGTGGCAGGGAGGTTCCAAACTAAACTATTTTATGGTTCTTCTCACCATGAGAGGTGATCTGTGGAGCTTGTTTCCAATTAATGTTGAAATCTGCATTGCTGAGTGAGAGGCTGGACTAGGACATGAAAGAAAAATCCATTGTGGGCTACTAGAACAGATGTCTAGCTCAGAAATTCACTGGGGCTGAAAATACTTTAAGTATAAAAGAGTATTAAGGGAAAGTATAACATATACTTAGCCTGCTTTACTGTTACCCAAGCATCCCCTTATGGCCACAGGTGGGGATAGCCTCTTGGCTGCCAATGGCTAAGTGTTAAAAATTCATGTGTTGAATACTTTGGAAGCTTGGTACACAAAGATCTTGAAGCTTACAGGAGTGCTTTGCATCTTTGGGGTTCAGAAAGGAAGTTCCCTTTTTGTAATAAGTTTAGGAGTTCTGAAAAATTGTTCTCATTTCTGTTCCTGATTAGATGAACAGATTAGGAAACTGCAGCTTTTCTAGCAGAATGGTAGCTGAAACTAAATTTGGCAAATCATTCAGAAAACTAAGGTGCTGGACCTCCTTTTCTGTACCTTCTAAGAACTTGTTCCAACTCAGCTTAGTCAGAAATGGAGAGCCTGGGATATTTAGGCTGCTTTTTTGTTTAATAATATGTAGCTTGTTCAGGCCATCTCAGGACTGGATGAATAGGTGGAATCATGACATTCTACTGCTGAATGTCTACAATCAGTGTAAAACACACACAGATGCCAAGCACACTGCAGAGCAATCATATGCGTGATTCCTTTCTAAAAGGATTTTAGACCAAGTGTTCTGACACTGCAGGTGGATTGGTGCAGGCAGAATGGAAGTGCCAGAGAGGAGGAAGAACCTGAGTGAAAACACTGGTAATGGGGTCAGTGACTCCTGTGTTCAGGATGATGGCTTTCTTTTGGACTGTGTGGATAGAGATCAAAGTGTAAAAGAGCTACAGGGATAACACAAACTTTATTCTGAAGATTCACCTTAATTAATTATTCTTGTTATTGAAAGCAACAACTTATTGAATGAGAATGGTTAGGGCAACTTTGCTCACCTGGCAGTTTTAGGAGTAATTTTGTGTTTAAGTGATTGTGCCACCTGGATAAAGAGGGACAGGCAGTTTTGGATGCATAATGAGAAAGGTAAAACTTGGATGTCCAAGAGGCATCTAAGCAGCCTTAGGGCAAAGGGAAAGGCCCTTCCATGGATGAAGGGCTGGTCAGACGATGTCCTGGTTTTGGCTGAGATAGTTCATTTTCTTCATAAAAACTGGAACAGCACTGTATTTCGGAATCAGCATGAGAAAAATACTGATAATACTCTGATGTTTTAGTCTCTGCTGAGTAGTGCTTAGTCCGTGTCAAAGACTTTTCAATTTTCCATTGTGTGAGGAACTGCACAAGCTGCTGAGAGGGACCACAGCCAGAACAGGCAGGACTTGAATTGGTCAAAGGGATATTCCACACCACAGGGTCATTCTCAGAACATGAGCTGAGAGGAGTTGGCCAGGAGTCATTGATCACTGCTGGGGGATGAGCTGGGCATTGGTCAGAGGATGGTGAGCAACTATTTGTGCATCAGTTGTTTCTTTGGTTTATTTTTGGTTTTGGTTTGGTGGGTTTGTTTGTTCGTTTTTACTTTGTTTCAATTATTAAACTGTTATCTGAACCCATAAGGTTTTTTAATTTTTTTTTCTGATTCTCCTCCCTATCCTCCTGGGGGTAGGGGAGAGCAAGCTGCTGTGAGGCAGAGTTGCCAGCTGGGCTTAAACTGTGACAGAAGATGAGAAACAGAAAGCAGGAGTGAATGATCAGTTCCATAAAAATGAATGCTAAATGTTCAGAACACGAAAGTGAATCAAATGTGAGACCATACAGGCAAAGGATAAAGGGGACAATCAGGACTTTTGCTGTTCCTCTGTATCAGTGTATCTGTGTATCTCCTTTTCCTCTGTATCTGCCTTGTGTTATGAAGACTGTGCAGGTTTGGTTCCCTCATCTCCCAAAGGTGTAGATGGGAACTGGAAAAAGTCCAGACACAAATCTGTGGTCTGACCCATCAGACACTGCTCTGTTCCTGTGTCAGTGTGTGGCTGTTCTGCGACAAGCAGATGGAGATGTGTGAGCTTGACAGAAGGGATAAGCAGTGGATCAGCAGATCCAGTGGCACAGCTGAGGCTTTGAACACATAGAGTTTCTGACACCTTCAGAGAGTCAGCTGTAATTGTGCTCCATTTGCTGAAAACAATATTTTCAACACTATTTCTTCAAAATAACTGTGATTATTTTATGTTTTGAAGGGAGTTCAGGGCTATGAAACTTGCTTTTTTTTTCAGAAGGTTGATGTATATTTTTCACAGGAAGATTAATGATGTTTCAGCAATTGTATTATGTCTTCCTAAAATAAAAGTCACTGGAAATTCTTTTCAGTTCTAGGAAGGTGCAATTAGCTGGGCTTCAGAGAGCTGTCTTTTTTTTCTTTTCTTTTCTTTTTTTTTTTTTTTTTAATTGTAAGTGAAGTGCCAGAGGCAGAGTTTTCTATCATTAATTATAGTACAGAAGATACAGTCTGTCATTTTAAAATTTTTATCTGACTATTGAACTTCCTATAACTCATATTTTTCTTCTTATTGTTCTACCTATGTGCTTTTGATTTGGCACAACCATTAAGCATCTCTTATGCTATGTCAGTAGTTGTAATTCTAGAGCTGAAATATGTGTTGATGCATGTTATGCTATCCTCTCCCATAACTGTGTTTATTTTTTATGGTAAGGTTCTTCTCAAGACTTTTTTTTTGCATTTGCCTATTTGCATATTGCAAGATATTGAATGTGTGAAACTCTGCTTAACTGGGAGTTGTGTATTGATTCCTTGCAGGGGAAACTATCCCCTGAAAGGCTATTCAAGTCCACTACAGAGGTTAATACACATCTTGGATTCTGTGCACAGAATTAGGTGAAATTAGCCTCATTTAAAAGATGTATTCAAGCAAGAGCTCAATCAACAGCAATAACAATGCAATTGTTTCAGAGTTAGAACAAAGAGGAAATTCCTGAGGCCCTTAAGGAATTTCTGGTTGTAGAGAACACTGCTTCAGGTAGGTGGGACAAGATAGTGTTCCCTGGCTTTGCTGGTTTAAAATCTGACAGCAAGGGGTGCTTTGTCGAGCGTGGTGAAATGTGTGATGTAGCACTTCAGCGTGAATTGTAGCTGCTGAAGTGGTACCTCAGCACTGGTTTGCCTCTGGCATAGCTGAAATGCTCCAAACTTTCACAGGATAACATTTTAAGGACATTATTTTCTCTAGGTCTTACATATCTTATTTATTATTTTGGGCCCCAGTTCTGATACTGACAACCCCATAGTTGAGAAAGACTTGATTTCACAGCAGCTCCTTTAGCTGTTCCATTTGAAATGATGCATTTCAAATGAATGCAAAAGTCCAGCTCTGTCCTTTTCCCATTTGCGAGCAGGGTTGTAATTTTTTGCAAGAACTGTCATAAGAACAAGAGCAACAAAACATCTACAAATAAAAGCTAGAGATTTACTATCTTGTCATGGTTCTTGTAGACTATTCTGTAGGTTCAAAAGTGCATGCAATTATTTTTATTGTAGGGTAGTGATAGATTTGTGAACACTAAGTAACTATTTTCATAGAATCATAAAATGTTAGGGGTTGGAATGGACCTTAAAGATCAAGTTCCAACCCCCTGCCATGGTCAGGGACAGCTCTCACTAGACCAAGTTTCCCAGAGCCCCATCCAACCTGGCCTTGAACACTGACAGGGATGGGGCATCCACAAACTCCCTGGGCAACCTGTACCAGTATCTTACCACCCTAAATTTGCCTCTTTCAGTTTGTACCCATTACTCCTTGCTCTATAACTACCATTCCTGATGAAGAGTCCCTCCCTGGCTTCTCTGTAGCCCCACTTGAGATACTGGAAGGCTGCTTTGAGGCCTCTCCGCAATCTTCTCCACAATGAACAGCCCCAACATTCTCAGCCTGTCTTCACAGGTGAGGTGCCTCAGTCCTCTTATCAAATTTGTGGCTTTCTCTGGAATTGGTCCAAGAGCTCCATGTTCTTCTTATGTTGGGGTCACCAGATCTGGATGCAGCACTGCAGGTGGGGTCCCACCAGAGCAGACTAGAGGAGAATCGCCTTCCACTTTCTGGCCACGCTGCTCTGGATGCAGCCAATGATTCGCTTGGCTTTTTGACACACCTCTTTAAAGGCTGGTGGCTGGAAATGAGCCGGCTCAGTAGATGGCACTGTTCTTCGGTTTGGCACTTTCGTTGCCAATAAAGCACCAAAGGTCCGTAATTATTGGATCCGTCGCTGGGACCTCACGGTCTCGGGGTGGCCGGAGCGCAGGCAGGACAGCCTTGGGCGGCTCCGCCGGCCCGAGGGGGCCTTTTCCCCGCCCCGCGCCGCCTCCGCACCTCCCCGCGGCCCGTCTATCTTCTCTTTATTCCAGGTTGTGTTGATTTCGCGTCGCCCGCCGTGGCTGCTGGGGGCCCGCGGTGCCCGGGGCGGGGCGGGGCGGTGCCCTCGGGCGGGCCGGGCCGGGCCGGGCCTACCGCACTTATTGCGGGCGGGCGGCGGCGCTGGCGCGGAGCGTTACCGGCCGGTAGAGCACGGCCGCCATGGGGCGGTACTCGGGCAAGACGTGCCGCCTCATCTTCATGCTGGTGCTCACCGTCGGCTTCTTCGTGGCCGAGCTGGTGTCCGGATACCTGGGCAACTCCATCGCGCTGGTGTCCGACTCCTTCAACATGCTCTCGGACCTCATCTCCCTCTGTGTGGGGCTCTCCACCGGGCGCATCGCCCGTCGCAGCCGCCGCGGTCCCCGCGCCACCTACGGCTACAGCCGCGCCGAGGCGGTGGGAGCGCTCAGCAACGCCGTCTTCCTCACCGCCCTCTGCTTCACCATCCTCGTGGACTCCGTCCTCCGCCTCGCCCGGCCCGAGCCCATTGACGACGCCCAGCTGGTGCTCATCGTCGGCACCCTCGGCCTCGCCGTCAACGTCGTGGGGCTCCTCGTCTTCCAGGACTGGGGCGCCTGCTGCCGTGGGCGACGCCCGTCCCCCCGTCCGCCCGCGGCCGCCGCGCTGCGGGAGGTGCCCGGTGGCATCCCGAACGGCGAGGAGGATGAAGCAGGTGCCTTTCGGCTGCACTTCGCCTTTCCCTCGCGATCCGTATCTCTCCCCACTCCTTCCTCCCTTCTGCATCTCTCTCACCCTCCCCCATTTCCTCTCTCCCTCTCGTTTTCCCTCGGGACCCGCCGAGCTGTTGGCCCAATCCTCTGGGCCCTTTCAGAGCCCCAAGGCCACCCGTGGGCCCCGGGGTGGGGGTTTCACAAAGCTCACTCAGGCACCCGCTGCCTCTTTCACCTTGTACTTTATCCCGGGCTGCTGGGTGTCCCCTCGGGATGGGGGAAGGAGGCGTTGCCCAGGGAGCTGCATGGGAAATGTTTTGGCTTGTTTTTGTTTGTCTTCTTGTCATCTTTGAAGTAAGATGGTTTTGAGAAGGTTGATGTTTTTTCTGTTTGTAGAACTTATACACAACACAGCGTTTCTTCTTTGAATGCAGGTGATTCACCAAATGACCAAAAGAGCCCTGAAGAGGGGTCTGAGAAGAAAAAAGAAAAAAAGTCTGAAGCATTGAACATCAGAGGTATGGCATAGGGAGTATACTGTTAATGTTAAATTAACTTCAAACACTTTATGATTTCCATTTTAGATTTACATACAAACTCAAAAATATAGTAAGAAAGGGAGAAGTCCAGGACTCTTCTATGTAAATGGATCCAGTTATCTCTAGCACAAATATTTTGATTTTATGGAATAGCATAAGTAGTAACAAAATAGTGTCATGCTGATTTCGCTTTGAGTGTGCTCACAATTTGATTTTTATTCTTAGAAGAGTGCAGCTGAACATTTGGAAAGAACACAAACCCTGCTGCACTAAGCTCAAGTCATTAGAGGCTTTGCAGGAAGGTAACACAGGTAGCTATGAGGTGCATCTTTGAGTGTCACTGATGTAGTAGTTGAGCAGTTTTCAACCGTAAAATGCTTTTGGGCAGAAAACAGAAATCCTTCTAAATCCCCAGGTTGATAAAATTTTGTTGTCAGCATAAGGAAAAGGGTTCTGAAACCGGTGCTTCAGCATGGTGTTTTTGCAAGTGTGAACCCATCCCTGTGAGAGTGTGTGACAGGATTAGCCTTTCCTGTGGTTATAATTTGGCAGGTCTCTGGGAATATGTGGAGTTAAACATAAAGCTACTCCTAGGAATAAATTACCCATATGTCTCTCCCTGTCTAAGTGTTTCTATGCATACACATTTATGTACCTGCTCTGAGCACAGCCAAAAGCAAATGTCTTTGAGGATATGAAATATTGAGTTTGTCCCCAAGGAAAGGACTGTCAGAAACCTCAATCAGAACAGTAGTTTCAGGTTTCTTATGGTCACTGATCAGCAGCTGATATTCCCCCAAGGTTGTGTGAGCTTGCTTTGCATGAATTCATCTTGAGAGGTCAATGTGGCAGTCAGGCACTTGGGTTTGCTGGTTTTGTTTTGTTTTGTTTTTTTTTTTTGTGTGTGTGTCTGTCTTTCAAAACTGTTTGTAGAGCTACATAAATGCATCTGTAGGGGAAGATGCTTTGGAAAATCAAACCGTATGCTAGAGCCACGACACTTAGTTGAATGTCTAGAAGGTGGTGTCACTGGACATTATGGCATTGTAGTGGTAAGATTATTGGATCAGGATAAGCAAACTGTCACACTCAGGGATGGAGGAGAGAAGAGTTAGGAACTAATTACTTTAGAGAATGCCTTGCTTGCCTGAATCACAGTGCTTAGGCATAAAGATGATGGAAGCTTTCAAAAAATGCCTGAAGGATAAGGAATTTTGTGGCAGTTATTTTAAGATACATGTCATCTTTGATTTTTAAAAAGAAATTTTTACGTATTACTTTACGTACTACTATGTCACCTTTGCAAAATCTATTTTTATTGTCTTTATAAATATTCCTTGCTTCTGTAGTAATAAAGATATGTGTCTTTGAAATTCTGATTCAATCCATGCTTTTCCTTTTAAGTTAGTTACAAGCTGTACTTACTTCATAGTCACTTGGCAAAAAATTCTTTTGTTGTGGAACTGGAGCCTCCCTGAAAAACATGGCTGGACAAAATGGTTTAGCAGAGGAACAGCTTCCTTGATTTTATAACTGATAGGAATAGAAATCCATAGGTTCTGCCTGGCAGGATTGATGACTGTGGTGTGAAATTATTCCTTTAACTGCTTGAGCATATGCAGAGTAGTTCAGTTAGAATTTGGAATGCAAGCTGTTGGAAACTGCTACCTGTGGTCTTACCATACTGATTTCATTTAGTAAAAATTCATTTTTCATTCCACTTATAATCATAGCTTTTGGGATTTGATAGGGAAATGGATACATTTCTGTCTGAGCCCTAATTCTGTGATGCATTACCAGGATTATGTATTATGATGTTAAGAAGGTAAAGTAAACATTTTTTCCAAATTCTGTAGTCTCAATTACTAATTCATCAAAATTCTGACATAGTTCATTTCTTTCTTTAAGTCTAAAGAAGGCTTTCTGAAACATTTTCCTGTTCTTTATAAGCTGTGCTCTCTTGTTAGCTGCCTGGGCAAAGCAACTGCATCCTGCCTGTCCCTCTTTTTAGTGCAACAGCTGATAGCCCATGCTGAATCAGGACTACTTGTAAATGAAAAGGAAACACTGCAACACTGTTAGGAGGAGTAAAACCCCGTGGTAGTCTGCCAAATGGGCAGAACATGCCTGACTCCAGCATAAAGAGCTGGACTCACCAGGAGCTTGTACTTTCTTATCTGACCCAAGTGATTTGGAAGAGCTCCAGAGGTTGTGGCCTTCATTTCTCACACAGATCAAGGTGCGTGTACAGAGCTGGCAAGAAACAGCAGCATGGGCAGAGTTCTAGGGCTAATCCAGTATCCAGCATCATCAAAACTCTTTCCTGTGTTGTTAGTGAGTTTTGGGGGAGCCTTTTACAGCTTCTCACTTGACAGTGTATGTGATAGGGTTGTTAAAAAGAGATGGTTCATTTTCTTCTCTCACAGCCACCAAACAAAAAGTATTGACAAAGAAATTCACTTCTTATAGAGAGATGTTCTGAATTCAGGCACTGGTTGGAATAAAATCTGAGTCTGAACAGTAAAAACTAACAAAGCTGGAGCATGTTTGAGCAGTGATGGGAAGAAGGAAGTTTATGTAGAGTAGTAAATAGAAAAAGGCACTTCTTGGATTATTGCAACTCTACAGCAGGAATACTGCTTTGGTCATTGTAGTTCAAAGAGCAGCTAAATATATTACTCTAAGAGCCTGTTTTGTGTCTTTACCTTTTGTACAAAACCATCTTTATAAGATGTAAAAAGAGATACCCAGCATTCCTCTCAGAGTACTCCAGGCATTAAACCATGTGACGGACTCTAGAACCAGATGCAGATTTTTGGCAGGTCTGGAGGCTAGTAGTAGTGATGGAACAAGGTTTAATATGACTGGTAATCAAGTTTGAGGTAAAAATTGGAGTCTGAGGGTATTTGGAACCAGCTTAGATTTCACTTAGGCAATTTTTCAGATTTCAGCAGTGTCACAGAAACTGGTGGGGGAAGGTAACTGTTATTGGGGGTGGTATGCAGCTCTCAACTTCCAGGGTAGAATGGATAAATTTAGTCATCAATTTTTAATTTAGATTTAATGTGCCAGGATCTGTTAATAATCTTCATGCATTTAAGCAAGCACATTTTGTGTTACCATGGCATTGCAGTTGGATAGTGTTTTCTAGCATATCCTACATACTTAATAGTGCATCCCACTCAAACAGCAGTGCTTCAGAGTCAGTATTTCCCTTGGTGTTTTTTCCAAAAGCTGTTACTGAAAACTTTAGTTATGATATTAGTGCCTGGAATATTTCATTCTTCATGTCAAGTGGAACATACTTTACAAATGCAGCAGTACACCTATCCCTAGGAAAAAAAAGCAGGAAATCCCAAACTCACCCCACTAATGGAAATTGTGCCATTTGTTTCAGGTGTTCTTTTGCATGTTATGGGAGATGCACTTGGATCTGTGGTCGTGGTAGTTACTGCCACTATCTTCTATGTACGTCCTCTGGGGAATGCTCCATGTAATTGGCAGTGCTACATTGATCCCAGCCTGACAATAGTTATGGTGTTCATCATCTTGTCTTCTGCATTCCCACTTATAAAGGAGACCTCAATTATTTTGTTGCAGATGGTCCCCAAAGGTGTTGATATGCAACTACTGAGTAAGTCAAAATTGTTTATGATGTGCTGTTTAATGGTGTATTTCAATGCATATGTTATTTGTAGAATGACGTTTGGATTATTTATTCATAATAGCTCTAAATTCTCAAGAACCGTGAGAAATAGTCACATGCCTGTGTCCTAGCAACATGACTCAAATCTCTCTGGATTAGTTAAAGCATGCATTTTGAGAATGTGGTACTCCAACAATACATCAAACATACCAGGTCCTGAGCGGTTAATGCTTTGTGTGGGTTATTTGTGAAAGAAACAACTTTGAGTCACAATCTTTTCCAACCCTTTTGAAAGGGCTGCTTCTGAAAAGCTTCCAAAACATCTTAGAAATTTCCATTAAGGTTGGTTAACTTTGTAGCTCTTAGGCACTGTTCACACTGGCTAATTGTGGGGTAACACTGGGTATTTCTGGAATTCCCTCATTCTCGAGGATTAAAGAAACCAGAAGATGTGGGATCTTGATGGAGGACATGATGCTGCTATATTTCCTCTGTGAACAGCTGGTAAATTGTCATTAGGGAGCCTGAGGGACTAGTGAATCCAAAAGGAAGGGTGCCATGTTGGTCACCTGGAGGCTGAACTGAGGGCAGCTGGGAGTGGACTCATTGTACCAAGTATATCTCTTCTAAAATGATAGTTTTGACACTTCTGCTTTTGGAAAGAGTGCCTAGCGAGACAGGTGATAATTAGCCAGTGCACCAAAACCTCTAACACCTTTCCCTTATGTCTTCCAGCTGACAGACTAGCTCGAGTACCAGGGGTTATCAGCCTCCACGAGGTGCATGTCTGGGAGCTTGCAAGCAGGAAGAACATTGCCACTCTTCATATCAAGTGCCAAACCCCTTCTGATTACCAAGATGCTGCTCACAAAATACGGAAGGTTTTCCATGAGGCAGGAGTCCATTCCGTGACCATCCAGCCCGAGTATGCAGACCACAAGACCTCACATCTACTGTGCAGCTCACCCTGCATCTCAAAAGCCTGTGATTCTCATCTGTGCTGCAGCCAGAGGGAGCCCCCCCGGGCTGAAACGAATGGCTACACAGAGAAAAGTGAAAGCTCCCTCTCTGCACAGCACAAAGACAATGGTTCAAGGGAAAGTGACGTTGAAATCCCTATGGGGGACCCAGTGACAGAGGAGAGCGTGAAAAACATGAAAAACTGTGACGTGTCCGATGACAAATCACAGTCGGGTAGTACACGATTTTAGGCAATTCACTCTGCTCTGTGTCGTGTTCTCATGGAGCAAACATATCCTGGCTGGGAAGGGGGGTATCGGTGGTTGTAGCTGAAGTTGGTGTGGCAAAAAGATTTCTGTACTTTAGCTGTAAACCAAAATACACCTAAACCCCCCTTGTACCTGAAATAAGGATTAAGATTTCCACCAAGGCTGTTGCATTCATGTGATTTTTGTGATGCAGCCTTACCCAGTTCCTTACCAAACTAAGGCTGAATTCCTACTGTTAGAGTGGATGGGGTGTCTCACTCTCTGTCTGCACTGATGTTTGCAGTTCATGGCCAGTTGCACTGGGAAAGAACCTCTGGCCTTTCCTGCTGGAGTGAGCTGTTTCTTGAAAGCCCTGTGGCCAGTTAATGATTGTACTGGGATGAAGTACTGTATATTTATAAAGGACTTCAGTAGAGATGCTTTACTGACCCTTAAACCCCAATTTTGCATGGACAGTTCATTTTTAACAGTAACAATTCTGGCCAGTGGAGTTTGTGAATGAAATTAAGAGAGTCTGAGGGGAAGCACTCAGGAATTTTGACTTGTGTTATTTTCTTGATTGACTCCTGTATTTAGGGACAGAGCAGAAGCTGGTCTTGCTTTTCTACAAGTAATACTGGAGTCCCAGCCTAATCACAGATGAGTGTGCTAAGGAATAGACTGCTTGTCATGAAAGCAAATAAGTACCTACGAATGTTGTCTGTACTGATTCTAGCAAATAGAAATGCAGGCAATCATCCAATTAACTTTTATCTTTTTCACTGTTATGATTGTACAACTCAGTCTTTTATAATCTTATTGTCCTTTTCCTGACAACACAAGTTCCAAGAGCCATGGTCTTATTTCATCATTGTGCAGGATGATTGCGTTATCTTTAACACTGAGTCTGTCATTATTCATGATGAATAAATAAGCTACAGTTTATTACTAACAGTTGAAATTCTGCAATTCTATTATTAAGGCACAATTTAATATTGTATTAATTAAGGAAGCACCTTTAAAGTCTTGTAAGCAGTATTATCACTTAGAGGAAGCTTAAAAAAAAATAAACCGGGAATTTTTTCCTGGTTTAGTCTCAATCATTTCATGTTGGCTGGTTTTGAAGGTCATGATGCCTTGAACCCTACCCTCTACCCTGCTCCTCTTCTCCCTGCCCAAAGGTATATCTCAAAGTGTATTTAGTGAAGCAGTTCACTATCTTTTTGCTGCTTGTTCTTTCTGAAGATATGCAAGGGTGTTCTAAGGAAAACAAGGTGATGTGCCCTGTCACCAGTGCTGGATTTCAGTCAGATATGTTCCACAGGTTTCTGGGAGGGGAAACCCACTACTCAATCCACACTGATTCTAGTGCTTGGTCTCCCTGGCTGTGCAGATCAGATCCAGAAGATCCCAAATATATTTTGCTGGAAAAAGCAGCTTTTCAATGATCTGTGTGGCCTGGAGAGGCTATTTTATCTATTTATTCACAGGGACACTTTTGTAAAATAGTGGTGTCTTTACCTCACTGACACCTTAACAGTAAGGGCAAATTGATTTCCAGACTGGGCTGGGAAAATACCGGGACCTCCTTGTAAGGATGGCTTAAAAGCAGCCAACTCCTTATTAATAAAGATGACTGCAATAATTCAATGAATATTAAAACACAGGGCAGGATGTTTTACTGCTTGGAATGTAATATTTACTGAAGCAGTGATTTCAGTCTAAATAGAACATTTCTAGAATTATAATTACCCCCTTTAAACAGATTTTTGGATGAATTAAGCTATTTTATACCATTTCATTGTAAGTTTGTATCATATAAATTAACCTTTTTGTTAATTTAATTAAGAGCTTGATCCTCCAGGCTCTTTGATTCCATTGGCAGCAGCAGGATCTTGCTTGGGAGTTATTGCATGAATTAATGTAAATCAGGAAATATTGCAGGAATTGCTCTGTCTTTTAAAAGCACATGTCGTGAAGTAAGACAGCCTTCTCTTCTGTTCTTCCCCCCCCCCCTTTGTTTTCATCCATGATGATGCTTAGATGTAAAAAACAAATATATTTATCATGTTTTTGAGAAGTGGAATAGAAATCTCCCAAAATAACAAAGTCTATGGGAGAGCTTTCTTCCCAGATATCCTTTAAAACAAGCACCCTTTCATAATAATGCATAATTATTTGTATCCTAAATAAGGTAATTTGATATATATGTATATATATATGTGTGTATATGTGTATATATATATATACACACATATTAAATGGTTGAAAGCTTGAATGGCAGTGTTTACTCTGGTATTAAATAAAACTAGTATGTGTGATGTTGGGGCATTTGTTAAAATGGATGATTTTTATTCTTCCAGTGTTAAAACTGTGGCTACATATTTTTAAAGTGTTGTAACCTGAAAATACAATGAAATAACACTCTTAAACTTTTTTTTCTCTTGTCTGGTTGAATGTGCTGTAACTGCTGCCTGTAAATAAATGGGAAAATACCAGGGTTTATAGAAATCTTCATAGATTTTGACAGATAATAATGACATATTTTTAAACTTCCTTTATTACTTAAGCAAGCAAAACCAACAGTTATGTTATTTGTGAAATAAACCTTGCTTTTTTTTTTTTTTTTTTTTTTTTTTTTTTTTTTGTGTGGGGACTTTTAGGGTATTCAGCTAAGGTCTCTGACCCACATCTTTTTCCTCATTTGAGTGACAAAATATTTTCCTCCTGTCCTGTTCGTCTCCTCTCTACTTTTGTGGGAGACTTCATTCCAATCCATGTGTATTTTATATTGGCCTATTTCTCTTCAGTTCTTGGCATATTTCTTCTAATTCTTTTGAAGCAGGCTTCCCTTGTTTTGAGATGCAGTATATTTCCATGTTAGTCCTTATCTATGAGCATTTGTTCTAAATTCAGTTTTGTAGTCTATTGCACTGTCATAAAAGCTCTGTTCTGGCCTCTTTAGCTGAATTACTTTGTTTCCCTCCCTGACAGGTGCATGTTGATTGTGCTGCTCTCTTCTCTTCAAGCACTGCCTTACGATTGTCTCTCTCGGTTTTCTGGTTCTCCTGCAACGGTTGTCCCTCTGTCTATTGCTGCTGGTGGCAAAGGAAATCTACTTAAATTATGTGTGACTTTTAACTAGTTATTCAGCTCCTGTTGATGTGATCCATAACCAGTCATACATGTGACCTAGTAGGATGATGATGAAACCTTTGCTAGGCTTGCCAGATCATTCTGCAGTAAAAGTGAAACCTGGAATAAGTTAACATGACACTGAAAGCAAAAGCAATTTAAGGGCTTTCATCAGTCATCTGCCTTTTCTTAAAGGGAATCACCTTTTCACGTGTGCCAAAAGTACCAATTTGATTTCTTCTTCTGAAACCCTCTAAGTGCAGGTGTTGCCTTTACTCTTCATTATTAAGAAAACTGCTGCTGTTTTCAGGAGTATTGCCTTTGTTTTGCCAGTTTTCAGCTGACTTCCTTGTCTTCTTTATAATACTTACCTTGACTCATACTGCAAGTGTGTTTTTCCCCCTTAGTGTTTTTTTCTTACTGCCTCTTCAATAAAAGCAGGATGGTTTTGATAGCCTGGTCATGGTGATCTACCAATAATGCAGATTAGAAATACCTTTTTATTCACTGGTTGAATTTTTGCACTTCATTCTATTAAAATATACCCACTTTCTGGTTTTGCTGTCTGGCATACCTTACCATTGCAAATCAGTTTTTGACTTTCTTTATTTTTTCCTATTCTTTCCCTCTCCCATTCCTGATTATAATGCTTACTGTCCTGAATACCCCTTTTTATTCTGAACTTTGAAGGGGATATGCCAGGACCTGAATTTTTCCCAAAGAGAAGTTCACTACCCAATTTCAATGAATGGCTTGATGTGAGCTACTCTGAGGACGATTTTGTGTCCCATGGTCTGTGTAGAAATGTTATTTAAGTAGTCATCCTGAGAATATGAACACGTGTTTATGTACTATTAAATTCTTTATAAACACTCTACCTGAATCAACTTCTTAAGAAAAGTGGATTTCTAAACCTGGGAAGGTATAATGAAATCAGGAGGGTTCATAGGTCGTTCATTAACATCTTGGGTGAAAGCTTGGTAAAAGATAATTCAAAAGCTATGAACATTCCTATAAGTTCTACTGCTTACTCTGCCATACAGTGGAAGCACTTTCTATGTGAAATACTTTTACTTGAACAGCGATACCTTGATGTAGGCTGTCACTGTAGAAGATTGTTACATTTATGGAGCTGTGTTGCTTAAAGGTTTCCTCCAGTTTTTCTGTTCCTTATGTGATTTAATGTGCCAAAATGTAATTTCCATGATTGCTGAATCTCACTGTGGTTTTATTAACCATTAGTGAGAAATGACTTAAGGTTTTAGGTACAGCTATATTTTTATCAAAATGAAGTTTGAATGTCTTGTAAATAAAGTGTATTTTTAAATAAAACTTTGTTCTGAGCTTGATGTACGCTAGCAATAGGGAGCTTGTGTCTCTGGATAATTTTGAGACTTTTTATGGGTGAAATTTGTTCTTATCCTGTGAGACAGTTAACGTTGCAAATTTTCTATGTATTTAGAAGGAAGGGGGATCAACACTCAAAAGCTTTTCTCCTGCAAGCAGCCTTGCATTTTGCCACATGGAGGAAGTTGAATGTAAATGTTGAATGTATATTGTGATCCTCACTCCTGGGTTTCATGACCTGAATGTACATGGTAGAAATGGGATGAGGTCTAACACTACAAGTTTTGGTTTAGCAGCAGTCTTGGAGGTGCCTTCAGATGTTTCTCACTTCTTAGCATCAGTATCAGGTATCTGCCACCTGGCCCCTACCCTGTTGTGTCCAATTCTCCCATTATTCATGTCCCATGTTTGGTTAACAAAAATCAATAAGGAGGCAGTGGTCATTGTGCTTGGCTTTTGGTATTTTTTGTTCTTTGATTCTGAGTGGCAGATGCTACATAAATGCTTCATAAGAAATTGAGTTCATGTTTGGCCAATATATTGCCTGTGCTTTTACATATGATTGTGTTACTCTCCTTGTAGATGATGGACGACTAGTGATTTGGAAGACAGAACGGAAAAATTTTTAAAGCAATTCCTGACAAAATTAAAGTTATACCTAGATTCATAGAATGTTAAGGGGTTGGAATGGACCTTAAGCATTACTTAGTCCTACCCCTCCTGCCGTGCAGGGATAGCTCCCACTAGACCAGGCTGCTCAAGGCCTTACTTAAACCGGTCTTGACCTCCAGGATTGGGGAATCTACAAACTCCCTGGGCAACCTGTTCTGGTGTCTAATCACCCTCACAGCAAAGAATTTCTTCCTTATATCTAAATTTCCCTCTTTCAGTTTTTATCCATTAATCCTTGTCCTATTACTGCAGTTTTTGAGGAAGAGTTTCTCTCCAGCTTCTCCCTCTAGCTCCACTTCAGATACTGGAAGGCTGCTATGAGGTCTCTCCACAACTTTCTCTTTTCCATGATGAACAGCCCCAACATTCTCAGCCTATCTTCCTAGGAAAGGTGGTCCAGTCCACCTTTGTGGACTCCTCAGAGTTGCTCCAACAGCTCCATGTCCTTCTTATGCTGAAGTCACCAGATCTGGATGCAGCACTGCAGGTGGGGTCTCACCAGAGAAGAGGAAGAGAATCACCTCTTTTGGCCTGCTGGCCATGCTGCATTGGATGCAGCCCAGGGTATCTTTTGCTTTCTGGGCTGCAAGCACACATTGCCAGCTTTTGTTGAATTTTTCACCCACCATCACCTCCAAGTCTTTCTCTACATGGCTGCTCTCAACCGCTCCTTTTCCCAGCTTGTGGGTGTGTCTGGGATTGCCAGGACCCAGGCACAGGACCTTGCAAAGGAACGGTTTCCCTGCTGCACAGACTGACAAAAGGCACCTGAAATGCTCTACACAGAGGCCCTTATTTTGTATCTTGGTCCTTTTGGAGCAGAAGGTGTTTTTCCACCTTAGAGGGCTGCTACTGTTTTGGTACTTTCGAACTCTCCAAGAGGCCACAGAAATAGGATGAGTTTGGGCTGGATGTGGTAGACTGTGTTTTTGAAAACAGCTTCCAAAAAATAAGTGTGCAATCTGTATAGCTTCTTATGCATTCAATATTATTTTATGCAAAACATTTATGCATTCAAGTTATATATTTGCAATTATAGCTTGTTGTTTTTCCAAATGCATGATTTTAAATGTTTACCTTCCTGCATGGGAATTTTAGCTGGCTGCTATGGATTCCCCGCAAATGGGTGCATGTCTATCTGCTGAGGGGAAGTGCTTTCTGATCTGGTGAAAATATTGTTCTGATCCAAAGCTGTAGTAAGAAGGGGGGAAATAGCAGTAATCACAAATGGGGCATGAAGAGTCAGTTAAATTCTCTGGCAAATTTAGAATATACTTGGGGGGCAATTACTGTATCTTCCAGTTAGGATAAGGTGGAGGTTCAGGGAAACAGAGTAGGAAATGCACAATGAAATGCCAATGGAAGTTAATGAGGTTTTCATCAGGGATGAGTAAGCTTCTATCTCTTCAAGGATGCCAGCTTTGCTATCTGATTCAAATATGGAATTTATTGTTGAGTCCTAGTTGTATTTTACAGGCAGAGAGTTACTTTGCTATAAAATGGTAGCTGGAAAAGCATAATTGCAATGCTTACTACCAGCTCTCTAGAGAGCCACTGGGGGTTTGTGGTTGAACTTGTCTCTGTTGAAGTGACATTGGCTGTCTGATGAAAGAAGCACATATCTTGGTCAATAGAGATAGCAGGCATTTGAACCATGAGTTGTTATCAACTACTTGTACAATAGTCAGTTAATTGTACCTGGGGATATTCCCAGGCACAAGGAGCAGATGGCACGCAAAAGCTTGGATCTATGCTAGGGAGATACTCTGGGAGAGGATGGCTCCCTGCTGAGGGCCAGTTCAGTTTAAGTCCTTGACTCTGGACTGTGCCTGGGAATTGGCTGGGAGAGCAGTAATTGGCATGGGCTGTGAAATGCTTGGACACCTTACTAATACGGATGATCGTGGCCCATTCCCAGCTTTGGTTTAATTTGCCAATATTGATGAGGGCCTTGGTCCTTGAACCTCCACTGTTTTGCAAGGTAGCAGAACCTGCAAGTAGAAAAGGAGATGAAGCTTCTGGTGCTTTCCTGGGCTCTAGGGTGGAAAGGTTTCCTGTCTTTCCTCTGCACCAGTGCACAAGGCAAGCTGGGTGGGGAGAGGCTGCTCTGATCAGCAGTGCAGTCAGCAGATAACACTATCACCCTAGCTGCTTGCATGGCTCTGGAAATGAGAGGTGCAAGGCAAGTGGCACATTCGATATGGCACTGCCCTTTGCTTTACCTCCTTCCAGTCCTAGTACATTCTTTTTTTTTTTTTTTTTTTCCAATGTTCACCCATGTTTAATAAAGCTCTGTGTCTGTTTAACCATACATTGCTGACCACCCTGTGGTGGTGAGGTGGAAACAAAACAGTGGTAAGAGGCTTCAGAATACATGTGGGGAAATAACCCAGTGATGACTTTATACAAGTCATCAACATGATGCAGTAGGTCCACAGCCTAGAGTACAGAAAATTTTGCAAGTATAGGATTGCATAATTCAAGGGATAGAAAGCAACCCTTTTTTAATAAGCATCTTAAAAATCAGTCTTGTAAAAAGCATCTGATGTGGATGAGCCAATCCTCCAATCTATAAACCAGCAAGTACAACTGGCAGTGGGAAATCAGCACAGTGAATGCCGTGACATTTTGCAGAGCAGCGTTCTCTTTAATTAGCTGTTTCTTTTTAGAATTCCCATATCAAGTAGGGATTGTAGCCTTTCTGCATACCCCAGTTTCCTTTGCCCAAATTTGCCACAGAAAGTGTTTTTTTTTTTTTTTTTTTTATGGCTGGGCTTTAAGTGTCCAGCAGTGTGCAGGGTTTATGTGGTGGCAAAACCCCTACCAGCAGCACAGTACCTGCAGCTCTTTGTGCTAGTTGGTGCATGCTTCAAATAATTGCTCCAAAATGATTTGGGTGACATTGCCATCTGAGGAACACTCTTCTACTCATGAGCATCTCTGGTGTGTAATTTCTAGCAGTGTAAGTGAGTGTTCAATGAGCCTTACATTCAGTGAGCCCAGTCTGGGTATAGCTTGATAACTCATGAGAGGGGGAGAGAATCACAGCCCTCGAGGCCTTTTCCTGGGGCTCAGAGGAGCTGCTCCCCAGCCCTCACTGAGGAGGAAGAAGCTTCTCCCCCACAGCCACACCAGTTCTGGGGGGAGAAGGCCTGTGATGGATCATCTGCTCTGCACATCTGTGCCTGTGCTGTGGCAAAGGGACATTGTGCATCCCCCAGGACAAGCTGGGGATGGGGAAGGGTCAGGTGTTGATGGGGAAGGATTTGCTGAGGCTTTCAGAGAGGGAAGAGTGGAAGCCTGGGGAGCTCCCTCAGTGTGCATGCCACCTGTGCTTTCCAGCATAGTTTCTGAGGCCATCTAGAAGTGGGGAGTGGTATAGGCATCTTTCTGCCTCCTACTCCTGGCACTTTTTACTTGAATGGAAGAGGCTTAACTGAGAATGTGTTGAGGCTTTTTTATAATTTCCCTTGATTCCCATTGTCTCCAGACATAGTTTGTTCATTTGTTTGCAGCAGCTTCTCTTTGCCTCTCCCCTTGATTATATTGAAAAATGAAATCTGATCTTAACCAGCCAGCTCCTTACACTCACAATGACAGCAAGTCCATCTACCCCTAAAAGTAACACTGGCACTTCTATGTTAATATGCTGGCACTGTGTGCATGAAAAGAAAGAAAAAAGAAAAAGCAGAGATCCTAAGGTATAGTTCTCCTAGGAGCTATGAAATTCTACAAATGATGAAATGGATTATGCTTCCTCCTGGCTATGAGGCGGGGTATTGCTTCTCTAAGAAGGAAACTGATCTTTTTGGGTTGGTGTTTGGGCTGACATGAAGGCTATTCCCAAAGCCTGCCTTTGGCAGACTGAGCATAAATGTCCTTGTGATTCTTTGCCAGTCCAAGAAGGAAAGGATTTGGCTCCTGATGCAGGAATACAGGAGCAGGCTATCTGCTGGTGGAAGCAAGTGGGAATGTGTTGGTTAGAAGGAAGTCCTGGCTATTTTCACCAGCTGAAAATCTGTCCTTGTGTTTTGCTCTTCTCCACGTGGCAGGGAACTGGGCAGCCAGCACAGCAAGGAGTGGTTACACAGCTACCCAGCCGTCATGTTAAGGGGATGAAAATTTATTTTTCTGGCTACAATGGGGATCTCCAGGGACCGTGGCGCAGCAAGGCAATCACCCCCTACTCCTGCAGATTCCTGTGTATGTATGTATATATTATTTCTGGCAGATGTTAAAGGCTTCTGCAAATTATTTTATATTTGCAGCCCCCAACTCACATTGTTTCCTTCTGAAAGACAAACACTGTCTCTCCAAGCACTTTTTGTCCTGGCCAAAGTATAATCATGTGAGGCAGCAGCAACGGGAGGCTGAGGGGAACAAAGAGGAGCCTGGCTCACAGAGCTCTTTGAAAGCAGTTGTTCACTTGGCCAAAGCGTTCGGCAGCATGCCTGTGCCTTCTTTGAATCCAGCATCTCTGTCCAGCCCCATGCCTGCACTGCATGGATCAGGGTAACCTCCTTCGTATGGGACACACGCAAAGCAAAAATCATTCTGGGGAAATGTGGCTTCAGGACAAGGATCCATAAGGAAGAGATGTATGGAGTCTCTTGTAGGATGGAGGTTGATTTCCACAGCAAGGGCCAGCAGCAGTGGGTGTGATGAAGTAGAGAAACATCTCATATTTAGGGCACATTCAGATATATGCATGTATTTATTTTTGCATGCACACATATGTGCATACACACATATGATATTGACCAGGTATGGCCGTATTTATTACCATGTCTCAGCAAATGTAAGTTCTTGCTTAAATCACAGTGCCATACAAATACCACTTACTGGGTATCCCTGATATCTTGGTGGTATCTCTTTCCTGCTGATCATTTTGAATTTGGACCAATTCAGTATGTCAAGATATCACAGTTGCTCTTTGTGTCTGCCTGGCAGAAACCCTAGGATCAGTGTTTTGTGTGTATTAGGTATATTTTCTGCACAATTATTGGGTACTGCCATGTAGATCCCATCTGTGTGAGGTATCTTTCTGTTAGGTACTGAAGCTGCATCAAGGGCAGAGGCATAATAAGTGGACTTTGATTGTCCTGGGATTCACACTGATTTTCCCTGCTATGTTTGATCTGGGTAGAGAGGAGCACAAAGGCAGTGTTTAAAAATTAGTGAGACATGTACAGGGAGAAAAGAAAAGGGCATGGATAGTCAAATAGGACCAGTCCTCCTACTGCTTTGTTCAGTGGGTAGTTACTACTACAATATGTTTTATTGGCTGGCAACAGCCACAATCTGACCAGCTCTTATCACCCCTCGGCAGGCATGCTGGGCCCTGCTCCACCCTGCCTCTATCTGGGCACTCCAAACTTTTGCCCCTTCAATCCCTTTGATTATTTTCCTTCTGCTTGCTCTTCTCAGATGCACATTGTCGTTCAGGGGGCCCCTAATCTTCTTTATTCCTTGCTCATCTGTTCAGGGCTGACAATCTCTCCCTCCCCAGCATGCTGTTGGCCAATTTGCACTTTTGCTAATTTTTTTGCTTGGAGACCTCCTTAACATGGTCCTGCAAAAAAATCTTAAAGAGAGTCATTCAAAGTGACCAGGTCTAAGGCTTGAAAGTGCAGCCGGCTTGAAAATTAACTTGCTCTTTACAGAACTGCTGTTAGTTATATATCTAGATGTGGACATTGAATGTACATTGCTGGCCAATTTTCTCTTTTTTATTAAGAACAGCCGAGAGGTTAGAAAGTTTGAAGATGGAAAAACTCAGCTTAGTTACTGTGGCTAAGTTGAAATGTTTTTTAGTACTACTACCACCACCACCACTAGCATGAAAAGAAAAGGCTGTGGTGACTAGTTTTGAGTAATTTGGAGAAGAACATCAATACAAAGATACTCTTCAATACTGCTACTTGTGAAGTGCTTGTGAAGTACAAGGAAGTACTTGTGAACCCTCAAAGATTTTGTGGGAAACCGTGCAAAATCAGGAGTATGAGAAGTGTTTGACTTGGCTGTTTTCCACAGTCTTCCTTCAGGGTCACATAGTGACTCCAAGACAAAGCTCCCTATATCTGCTGAGTATTCTCCCATTGGCAAGCACCACAGATAACCTCAAGATCATCCTTGAGGCCCTGCTCAACAATAGCATTGACAAACCACCTCTTTTTAAAATCTGTTTTTCATCTTATTTGAGACCAAGCTGGCTAGACTGCAGCCAGGTAGGTGGGTCTGCCACGAGGCTGACCTGTGCTTAGCCCATTCCTGCCTTTGCCACTTTGGTCCATCTGCCCCCAACAGGAGTGCTCAGAAAAACTCAGAGCATCTTCTGGGGCATGATTTTTCTCAAGATACTGAGAGCATTTTAGAGCACTTGACGAGAGCCCAAGTTCAAGAAGAGTGCACCTGCATGTGTCTCTTGTTCTTGATTTATTATTTGGGGCGGGGAAGAAAATAGGGTGCTTTGGGTTCAGTGACAATAGAGGTTTCTACGTGCACTTTACTCAGCACTTTCTGCTTTAGCATAAACCTCTTGACCCCTGGGGAACTGGCACTGTCATGATAACAAGCAGACTTTATGAGTAATGCCTTTAATAACCTTTCATATGGTAAAAAAATTCCAGGGTTTACAGCTTTGAACCTGTTACCCTATGCCACATTAATACAACTGTATTTACAAAGCGATTACAATGGCCCTTCTCTTGAGATAGACTACTTCTATGAATGATTAAACAATTATGACTAATTTGACTGCTGTTACACATTTTAAGAAAAGAAATCTAACAGATTCTGAGCAAAGATTCCAGGCACTTCACATTTCAATCTGAGTAATTAAAAATTAAGTTCAGCTGACTTGAAGGACTGATTATTCCACCTTCACTGAGATCATGGGCACTGTGGGACTGAACCTCATGAACTTCCACAGTGGCACCCATCACAGCTGTTTCTTTTTCCTGGCTGACCCAATGGCTCTGCCCTCTCAATTATTTTGTTTGATTCCCCCCTCTCCTTTGGTCTTTTAGTGATAAATCTATGTAAATAGGGCTGAATTTTGTTTGCCCAGGTGGGCCTTGTAAAGGAACCCTCTGAAGTCTTGTTTTTTGGTCACGTACTAAGGGGTAAGTGCTTAGAAATGCTTATATAGAAATATACTGAAGTTTATTGCTCTAAATATTACTAATTGTTCCTTTATTAGGAGAGCACCTGAGAATGAAGGTCAGATCCCTGTTTTTACAGATTTACTAGAAACATAAAATGGGTGGTGCTTCTGTGCCTGAAGAGTTTTAAATGCAGACCAAACTCTCAAACTTCTGGTTGATCTGAGAATTTTTTGATGTGAGTTTTGCTTTTTAGTGGTGTTTGACATGGTTAGCCAAGCTAACTATGATGAAAGGGATGTCAGGAGCACGTGTTACTGTTGTTTCTTGGTTGCTTTGTCTTGACTTCAGATTTAGTGATGCTGAGTCCAGTTATGAGTTAGTACATCAGGATTTATGCATGTAGATCTATTTTAATAAGAAGACCCATTGATTTCAGTGGTTCTATAAATAGCTTAGGCTTAATAAAAAGGCTAAAGAGTTATGAGTCTACAGCTCTGAAAGGAAAGTTCAGACTGGCTCCCAGTCCTGGTGCCTATATCAAGGTTTTTGCTTCACCTGTGGATTCAGAAAGGAAGTTATTTTGTCCTTGGTCACAATCCTGTGGCACTGAAGGTTCAATATCCTTTTGTAGGTCTTAGGTTGGCAATATAATTCAAGCAAATGCTTTCCAAGAAATATGTCATGAAGTCCGACATGAAAAGTAATGACCTTTACTCTTATGGAAATCATGCTAAACTGGAGTTGTGTGGGAGCAGAGGTCTGTATTATCAGGAATTTTATTATCTGCCTGAAGTTGTTCCTTTGTTTCCTATCTGCTTATCACACTGTGCAGCCAGAAATCTTCCTTTCTGTAAGCTATACACAGAACAATTTAAGCATTTATTTTAAACTATGGTGGGTTTCTTAGTGAGCAAGTAATTAGCTACTTAGCCTGCTTTTTGAAAGCATACACCTCTTCTGTTACATTGCCCAGGGATCAGAAGCTGTTCAGTAGTCAGAGAACCATACATTTACATGGTAATTCCCTGGCATGTCTCGCATGATCCTTAAAAAGCATGACCCTGATGAGCTGCCCTCCCCTACCTCTGCAGTCTGGCACTTGCATCTCAGAATGGAATAAGGTAACTTAATATAAACTGAATCATACTTCAGATTTTGTTCAACAGGAAAAATCCAAATGAGTGAATTTCTGTCATCTTAAAGAAGCCTTTGGCTGCACATGCATCTGTCTGGGCCTGATGCAACTAAGCAGGGTACAGCTCAGTGCTTGCTCGAGAGACATTAAAAGTGGCCTGCTTAGACTTTGGATTTATTTCTGAGGAATGGAGAGTGATTGCTGTCTCTTGTCCCCATTCCCCATCTATGCCTAAAATCCCCCAGGGGACTGTGAGATGTCAGTAAAACAGAGAAATCATATGGGAATTCATGCAAAATGGTGGGAAGAAAGAGGGTTGAGTCAGACTTCTCCTTTAGACTTGAAGATCAACATAATCTCCCGAGCCATTATGTAAGACCCTGGCTCTTTATGCCCTGACATAAGCCAGAGATGCAAGCCTGATAAACATTGTACGTACTTAAATCTTTCACATGCTCTGGCTTCATATTGGTGTTGCAAATGGAATTTATCCTGGTTCATGCTGGAATAAATCAAGGTAGGGTCTGTGCCATGGTATCTTGAATTCTCAGTAATAAGTCTAGTCTGAAGTGTAATAGATTTAAAATCCTAGTGAGCTTACTAGGCACTAGATCATGGTCAAAGTTAAAGGTTTTGATAACTTGTGGAATTTTGGTATCAACAAAGGGTTCGTTCTTGAGTCAGTAATAATTTGTAATAATGATTCATAGAAGAGACAGAAAGCAGTGGTCAAAGGTGAGATGAATCATGCTGCCAGTGAAGCCTCGTTTTGCTGCTGATTCATGCCTTCTTAAGCCAGAAGAAAGTTGCTTTACAGAAAATCACTCTGTTAGAGTGGCTTCAGGAAATCTACAATTTTAAAACTACCAATGTTTTACAAACAAAAGCATCCCTCACTTGTTTAAAACCAGATTTTTCTTTCATCATTGCCACTCCTTGGTTCTCTACTCTTCTACACAAACTGCACACAGAGTGAGACTGTCAATGCTTCGCTGTTGATACCACAGCTGTTCCTCCAGTGCTGCCAGGAGGAGCTGCAGGTTGTGAGGTAGCTGGAACTGTGCTAGCTGCTGCCCCTCTGCCAGGATGGGCGTGGCCTCAGAGTTTTTCCTCCTTGCCCTTCATTTTTGTCTCCTTTTCGGAGGTGCTGCAGGCTAAGCCGTCACCTGTGCCACATTGCCATCTGCAGTACTTCAGCTACAGAGGCAGAGTCAGGTCTTTGCTAACACTTTTTGAATTCAGCCTGTTGAAGATCCATTGAGGTCCTTACAGGGGACAGCCTGTTGAAGATTCATTGAGGTCCTTACAGGGGACAGGAAGACAGCTTTATGGGTTTTTTGGATGTGGGAGGGATCTCTTGCTGGACTTCCGACTCATCCTTACATTTGAGTCAATTCTGTAGAGGGGGAAATTGTTCAATTTGTTCAGGTTAATATGTGCTAAGACACCCCCCCCCCACTCCCCCCCAAAAACAGCAGCATTTATCTGTGCTCAGTGCAAACAATCACAAAGTAATAAGCCCAAATGTTTCATGATGTTTTTAGATAAAAGCAGATGAAAGAGCATAGGGGAGGACACTGGTGCTGGTTGTCTTAGGCTGGCTGGTGCATCTTGTCATAGTATTCATCAAACAAGGAAATTATAATGAATAAACCAGGGCCATCCTTCAGGTGAAGTATGAAGCAAGGCTTAAAGAAGTATGTAAGGGAAGATCTCTGCATGGTACTGATCTAATTTCCCTTTCCTCCAAAACATAATTTAAAAACCTAGTTAGTGAAATTTCTCCTGCAAAAAAAAAAAAAAAATCCTTTAGGGTGTTAATTTGCAGCATTATAAACAGTATGAAGCAAACAGAATACTACAAGATTACTAAATAATATATTTTATAAACCATTCTGGTTATTAGTGGGCAATGCTGAAAACAAGTGATGTTAAAAGAGTACTTATTGGAAGAAAACTAGTGCTAAAAGTACCTGAGATGAACACAACAAATTTCAGGTCTGAAAATCATAATAAACTCATCAGCCAAGGTGGTCTTTATTAAATTAGATCTCTATCTCAAAGAGGATTGCCTGAAAGAACACCTTTACTCTTTGCTGTAGGGAACAGGGTTTTTCAGATATCTGCCCATTCACCACTAAACTGTGGTGAGTGTGGAGTTAAAGCATTTTCAAGATACATTTCTCCATTATGTGACTAAAATCTGGGAGATGTAAATAGTCCCAGGAAGGGTATTTTATATTTGATTGCTGCATTCTAATGATCAGCAGACTAATGGGACATTAGTGATGATGGAGTTAACATCAATATGCAGGAAAGACAGGAAAAACAAGCTTCCAAAGAAAGTTAGAGTTTTTCCACAGTAAAAGTGGTAAAATATTCCAAGTCATAGAATCATGGAATATCTTGGGTTGGAAGGCATCCATGGGGATCTTCCAACTTCTGGCCTAGTACAAAAGTGTCCCTGCTAATATTCAAACCCTTTTTGAGCTCTGTCAGGATTGATGCTGTGACCACTTCCCTGGGGAACCTGTTCCAGTGCCCAAACACCCTTTGGGTAAAGACCCTTTTTTAATATCCAACCCAAACCTCCCCTGACACAACTTCAGTCTGTTCCCATAGGTCCTGTCACTGGTCACCACAGAGAAGAGAGCCATGCCTGCCCCTCTAAAGTATAGGTGTAAGTATTAGAAAGCAGGATAGAGTAGAAAAAAAAGTATTTCAAAGTCTGAGAATTATTTAAAGAAGAGGTATAAGAAGTATTAGCTAAAGGTGATCTAATTTTCTTTCACCTGAAACCCTTTCTCTAAAAACTTTTTGAAATTCTTTTTCTGAACATTCCTCTGCTTTTAGGCTGCCTATCTCTGAGCTGGGAGAAAACTTGGCTGTTGCAAAGGCCAAACACAATTATAAGTCAAAAAATAAACCAGACAACCTCCTCCACCCCAAACGGAGTTCATTTAGTTATGAGTACTTCAAATATATTTTCTTGCAGTGTGTTGAAATCAATTTTTAGCCATTTCTTCTCTGATATGATGACAGCCCTTGCTTATTTTCTGCTCTAGAAAATAGCAGATTAGTTATCATTGTTGCATGCAGGCACAAAGGTAGCAATGCCTATGACACAGGTATCCACATTATAATGTTTGAAACATTTTTAATAAGAGGAAATGACATGGAAACTAGAGAAGTTTACCCAGGATAATTAAGTTTGAACCCAATAACACTCATAACTGTAATATGCAAGCATTTTCCACTGCACTTTCTCCTCTACAACGGATATATCTGATTTTCTTTATAGGCCATTGAAGTATCACTGGCCAGTCATAAAATATGACCTCTTTTCCCTGCAAGGAGTGGAATGTCCTGGACACAAGTTACATGCATCTTCTGATTGCAGGACAAACCAGTGCTTCTGAATCTTCCCTGAAGACTCTTCTTTTAACCACTGCAAGACCATTCTCTGTGTTAAATTTATCTAGCACAGTATCAGGGCCAATCTGAAGTGGAAGTGATTTCTCTTGTAGAAAGCATTCCTTACTTGAGTAGATAAATGCTGAGAAAGGATGGAAAATTACTTTGCTGTAGCCAGGACATGTAGCCAGGAGGTGCAGGGATTTGCAACTAGAAGTCAATGCTGCAGAGCCTTTCTTAAAAAAAAAAAAAAAAAAAAAAAAAAAAGAAAAAAAAAAAAAAAAAAAAAAAAAAAAAAGAAAAAAAAAAAAGTAGTTACTCTTTGCTGAAAATAACCAATAAAGTAGAGGAAGAACGAGACATTTTCTACCAAACAACAAGACGTCATCACAAACCCTCTGCCTACATAGCAGTTCCTTTTGGATCCATGAACACAGATCCTGGAACCCATTTGTGCAGGTTATTGGAGCAGTCTGGGGACACTGAGTTTGCTGCTCTGCTATCAGTCTTTCCTTCCGGCTGTTGGGTTCACCTTGTGATTTGAGTTCACTTATGAGGTAGTTAATAGCCCTTTAAGAATTTGCTCTTTGTATATAAAGATGGATTGTATACCCTGAACTCTGTTAACCTCTGGATGCTATAAATGGTTGTATGCCCTTGACACGCAGTTTTTTTGCAAACAAGGCCCATTCAGTGCTCACGTTGAGCGAAGGCACCAGCTTCTGGGCTATCTCTGTCCACAGGCTTGTTTTGTCTTCCTAGGCCATAGATGACCTCTGGAGCACTGGCAACATTCATTTCATCCATTTCTGCCTCCTGTTTGTGTCATTACTCAGTGCCCTGAATCATAACAACTTTTCACTTTATGGACAAATAAATCATTTGCTCGAGGGTCCATACCAGTTCTTAAAACTGGTCTTTTTGTCTCATTTTAGAGTTGCTTTATACCAAAGCTTCTGAGCACAGCTCCTGAAAAATCAGTAAGGATAGCAAAGTTACTAGTAGATGTTTCAGAGTGGCTGGTATTTTACAGCTTACGGAGAAAACCTATTTATAGGATGAGTATTTATCTGCCTTCAATTCCATCTTGTTATTGGCCTTTTCCTTTGAAATAAAAACTCAGTTCCACAGGATCCTGATGTAAGTTTACAGGAGGAGTTTGGCACTCCAAGGGCAGCCAGGGTTCCAAATTGTGGCAGCTTGGACCTGAGAAAAATATTGTTCCGATGGGAAATTTTTTTGAAGATTGGCAGGCAGAAGCCCAGTGCCAGATATAGTGAAGTGGACAGGAATGGTGGCCCTTTTCTTTACGAAACTCAAGTCATCCCCCCAGGTTGCTGATGTCAGTTTGTATGAGATGTTTGGCACTCCAAGGGCAGCCAGGGTTGTGCTTGTGGCAGCTTAGGTCTGGGAGAAATTTTGATCCGTTGGGAATTTTTTTGCAAAATTATCAGGCAGAAGCCCAGTGCCAGGCCAAGGGAAGTGCACACGAATGGTGGCAATTTTCTATGGGAAACTGAAGTAAGCCTCCAGGTTGCTGATGTCACTTTGTAGGAGGCGTTTGGAACTGCAAGGGCAGCCAGGTTCAAACGTGGAAACTTGGACCTGGAAGAAATTCTGATCCACTTGGAAATTTTCTGCAAAGTTAGCAGGCAGAGGCCCAGTACCAGACCAAGGGAACTGGAGAAAAACAGTGGTCAGTCAGTTTTAAAATTTACTTTGCCATAAAGAAGAAGCATTGTTCATGTTCACTGCACTCTGCCGGGCACCAGGCCTACACCTGCTGATTTTACAAAAAAATTTCCAAACAAACAAAGTTTTCTCCCAGATACAAGGTACCAAGAATATGAACCCTGGCAACCCTTGGAGTGCCAAACGTCTCCTACAAGCTGACATCAGCAGCCTGGGGGGCTGACTTGAGTTTCCCATAGAAACTGGCCACCATTAGTGTGCCCTTTACTCTGCCCGCCACCTGGCCTCCACCCGCTGATTTCAGAAAAGATATCCAAACAATCGAGGATTTCTCCAAGATGCAAGGTACCACGAATATGAACCCTGGCTGCCCTTGGAGTCACAAACATCTCCTACAAACTGACACCAGGAACTTGGGGGGCTGAGTTTACATTCTTATAGAAACTGGCCATTGTTCGTGTGCACTTCATGCTGCCCGGCACCTGGCCTCCATCGGCTGATTTGCAAACAATATCATGAACGGACGAGGATTTCTCCAAGATGTAAGCTGCCACAAATATGAACCTTGGTAACCCTTGCAGTGCAAGCTGTCTCCTACAAGCTGACATCAGCAACCTGGGGTGCTGACTTTAATTTCCCATAGAAACTGGGCACTGTTTTTGTGCACTTCACTCTGACCGGCACCTGGCATCCACCAGATGATTTCACAAATATATTCCAAACGGACAAGGATTTCTCCCAGACTCAAGGTGCCACAAGTTGGAACCCTGGCTGCCCATGGAGTGCCAAACGTCTCCTACAAACTGACATCAGCAACCTGGAGGGCTGACTTGAGTTTCCCATGGAAACTGGCCATTGTTCGTGTGCACTTCACGCTCCCCGTCATGTTGACTCCACCTGCTAATGTTACAAATATATTACGAACGGACGAGGATTTCTCCCATATGCAAGCTGCCACAAATATGAAACTTGGCATCCCTTGGAGTGCTAAATGTCTCCTACAAACTGACAACAGAAACATGGGGGGACTGAAGTTAGATTCTTATAAAAACTGGCCATTGTTCCTGTGCACTTCATGCTGCCCTGCAACAGGCCTCCACCTGCTGATTTGACAAATATATTCAGAACGGACAAGGATTTCTCCCATGTTCAAGGTTCCATAAGTTGGACCCTGGCTGCCATTCGAGTGCCAAACGTCTCCTATAAACTGCCAAACTCCAATAGCAACCTGGGTGGCTGACTGGAGTTTCCAATAGAAAAAGGCCATTTTTTGTGAGAACTAAAAGCCACCCAGAACCTGGCCACCATATGCTGATTTAAAAAAAAATTTCAAAACAAATCTAAATTCTCCCAGATTCAAGGTACCAAAAGATAGGAACCCTGGCTGCCATGGAATGCCAAATGTCTCCTAGGAAACTGACATCAGCAACTTGGAGCGCTGAGGTTTTTTTTGCAGAAAAAAGGATCACAGTTCGTGTGCACTAGGCTCGGCCTTGCAACTGCCCCCAACCTGAAGTTTTGACAAAAATTTTCGGCGACAACAAAGATTTCTCCCAGATGCCAGCTGCCACAGATATGAACCCTGGCTGCCCTTGGAGTGCCAAGTGTCTCCTAAAAACGAACACCAACAACATGGGGGCTGACTTTATTTTCCCAGAGAAAAGGGCCACCGTTCGTGTGCACTTTGCTCTGCCAGGCACCTGCTGATTTTTCAGAAATTTTCTGCGGCAACAAAGATTTCTCCCAGATGCCAGCTGCCACAAATATGAACCCTGGCTGCCCTTGGAGTGCCAACTGTCTCCTAC
>VZUI01056088.1:0-51867 GCA_013401135.1 Cettia cetti | reverse complement strand
AAAAAAAAAAAAAAAAAAAAAAAAATCTACGTCTTGCCTTTCCTTGGAAGGCAGCGGAAGATCGCGGGATTGCCGGGCGGCTTGACACAAGCCCCATTTCCATGTGCTCGTTCCCATCCTCCACCCCGTCCCAGTTTCTTCGATGCAGGGAATCTTTCGGTATTCCTGCTCCCTGCTTATTTGGCACGGAGCCAACGCGTCTTAATATAGACTGAGGCACGATCGTCTGCAAAAATCATCTCCCTGTGCAGATCTGTTTTCAATACTCTGTCTCAAACATTAGGCTGTACTGGGACGCAGCAAGTTTTCTAACCCACAAATAAGCTTCAGGGACAGGTTTTTGAAGTTTTGGCACATTCCAAAAAAGAGGCTGGAAGTTTTACTGCAAAATTGTAATGTAATAAAATTGTCTCAAATATAGCCTCCATTTATAATCAGTTATGAATAACAATTACAATCAGCAATAGCTAAAATCATATGCTCAAGCAATGCTGGAACACTATATAAAAACAGGTCTGACCTGGGCATATGCTGGATGTGTGAACACGGTTGATACAAAGGAGAGAACACATAAAAAATGGTAGAATGCATACAAGTGAGGACAAATGGAGGTTTGACTAGGAAGAGGGGGTGGTTTAGGCCCCTTTTTTTGGTTTTAATATTGACATCACTGATACACTTTGTGAAAATGGCATCAAACCGACATGTTATCTGAGTTCTTTTGCCCCCACACTACAGACTGAAAACTTGTAATTGGTTTTAAGATGTGAATCACAAAACCATAAATATCATGATGCCTAAACCAGTGTAATAATAAATATAGGGTACAGCTAAGTGCATTGGCTCCTAATACAAGTTTCACAACATTCTGGGCATTCCTGAAAAACAACAAGGTAAGTTACGTTCTAAAAATACTTCAAGCACACATATTTTCTACCAGTACATCATCGGAGTCTGATGTCTTTCTGAAAAAAAAACACTCATCCCATTTCAATGTAAAACCATATCATATCATCTTGGGAGAAGAAAACTTACCTCCACTCTGCCTTGTTATGCAGGAATGAGTTACACTGGTCTGGAAGGTTGCTGTCATTTGACATAGATTCCAGGATTGAAATAATCTGCTTGAAAGATGGTCTTTTCTGAAGAAGAAAACCAAAACAGAGCATTTGCCTTCATATAAAACTACAGAAACTATCTGTAGGAATTTTTCAACTGAAATCCCAGAGTTAACAGGAATCACTTCTTTCTGATCACAGCATCATACAAAAAGGACTGTAAGTCTGTAAATGGCTGCTTCTTGTTCTTCCATTAAAGAAAAGTTTGAGAAGAGTTGCACAGGCTAGTAGGACTTAAGCCTTAGCTTAGTCTCCCATGTCTACTAGTAAAACAGTATTAACATTAGAATCATCAATAATCATCTAATTCTTAATTTGAAAGAATAATTTTTCACAAGCTAAGAGGGAAAATGCTTCCAAATAGAGAAGGCTGGACCAGCAGCAACTGGTAATCATACAGATGGCCTTTTACAGGTATTAACATAAACTCTTTGGTGTGTGAACAAGCCATTTAGCTGCCTATCAAAAACAGGTTTATGGCTGCAGTTCCCCTCTTGCAGAGGAGACACATTCAGAAAAACTCTCATTTAGCTACTTCAGAAGCAGCCAGGGAAGAAGTGAAGATTGAGGCTAGGGAAGGATGTCTTGCCTGGCAGCTAAGCTCACATTAGTGGGCTCTGTGCTCTTCTGTCCTGGGCTCATTTGCTGAACTTTCTGTTCCAGGGCTCTCCATCCAAGACAATGTGCTCACAAGTCAGAAAGACCAGTTAAAACTTTCCTGGGTTGTTGGTTTTTGGTTTTTTTTTCTTTTCCCTTAGACCCAAGGGGAAGCTATGAAGTAGGATAATAACTGAAAACTGAAAAAGCCAGTTAAATGTTTCTTGAAAGAGCGCTGACTCTGTTAGTCTGTTTGACAGACCCCAGACAAGGTTGAGACAAAAGGTTGAAACAAAATGTAGATACATAATAAGGGGATGATGCATATTCTCTCTCTACCGTGCCTTTAATTATACCATTTCTGCTAAAATTACAGATGCCGCAATTAAAACGTGCATTTTAATTTGGGAGCACAAAAACAATTAGGAACAATGCTGAGGTGTCTCTCTCAGGAAGATCCAAGTGATTTCCACATTATAAAAGACAGACAATTTCTTTATTTTAAATGTCAAACAGCATGAAAAAGTGTCAAATGCATAACAAAAAAAGAGACAAGCTCTCTTATACTGTAATGCTGCACTATTCGGCTGTAACTGGAGGCTTTGTCTGTCATTTTTTGGTCCACCTCCATGATTTCAGGCAATGGGCAGTGCAGTGAGCTACACAGATTTTCTTTGCCACAGACACGCTTGCCCCAGCCCCAAGTGCTTACGCAATTTGATCCCCAGCCCAGCCTGCAGAGAGCAGCAAACTGGGCACGCAGAGCTTCACAGCAACAGGTACTGTTAAGCAGCACACTGCTTGCATTGGTGACACAGTCCCTTGAATGGAAACCCAGCTGGGTCACCCTGCCTTTAACAGGGGGCTGAGGAGGCAGCTGTCCTCCCCTCCATGTGCATGGTGGTGGTGGGCCTGCCACAGCTGAGCAGCTCCTCTGAACACACCCTGGGAAGAGCCTGAACTTCCCTGGTCTGCACTGGGGGCACAGAGCACAAAAAAAATAAATCCATCCATGGCACCACCGCCACCAACTGCAGTGCAGTTTTGGGGCAGAAGAACCTTTGACCAGCCTTCACACCCTTTTTGTTGCTACAGCTGCATCTCTTGTAACCACACTAGTGGATGTGAACTGCTGAAGGGATTCAAAGGCCTCCCAAACAGTGAAGAAGCTGCCAGGCAGGAGACAGTGGCTCCCTGCCATTTACCAGGGTACTGCAATGCATCGTACAGAGACTGGGAGATACACAATGTGCCTACCTACACTAAACAAATTCTATTTTAATGAAGACACCAAGCACAAACCTTGCTATGCTGCATTATCTACATTTTATGGACTATTCAGAAGAATTTACAAAACACACCTATGAGTTTTGCTTGCTCCTTTTTTCTCAGATATATACTGGGTAGTATAGGGCAGGACTGATACTAAGTGAGCACAGTCAACTCTACTGTCAGGCTTGCCTGGAGTACCCAGAGTGGAGACAATGACAGAGAACAGGGCTTTTACTACGGGCAGGCAAAAGGATCAACCAACTAATTTGGGAGAAGCAGCAACAATCACTTGGTGGGTCCTGCACTAGAAGCAGAGGAGCTGCTGGGTTGGTGCAACTGGAGTTGGAACAAATGCAGAATCACACAGTATTGTCAAAGTACTGTACATCTCTGCCTGTGCAAATTCTGTAAACAGCTAGCAGTTACCCTGCCAGCTTCACAGCTGCCAGATTTACAGGTAATAGCTTTGCATGAAGACAAACCCTGACAGGAAGGCATAAGCCTACACTGTCATGTGGGTTTTGTTGGTTTCTTGCCCCTAGGAAAGGATAATTTCAGATATAATAAATGCACTCTAAATGCAGAGTGGTACCTTGGTTAAAACTGGCAAGAAGTGATTTGTGAAACTGGGAGCCTGAGCTGAGAAACTTAAAAAAAAAAAAAAAAAAAAAAAAAAAAAGGTCGTCTTTCAGTGGATAACTGCTTAGCACTTTCTAGAAAGCCCTAATAAGGGATTCTTAAAATATCAAGGCATGAGTCGCCTTTGAAAACTGTTTCCCTTTATATCTGTGATGTCTCATACTGAAATCTTTAAAATATATGCCCCTCTAGAAATAATTCTGGCTAATGTTTTCATTGTTTCCTTCCACTCAGTATTTTTTACTGAATAGGTCTGCATAAAACCAGGATATTTAATCCATATGTCTTTCATTTTTTGTTTCTTCTCTGTTCCCTGATTTCTGATTTCCATTAAAGTACTCCATAATTTATAAACATCTTTGATGGAACAGATGAAATGAGAAAGAATTATTCACCCATGTCTCAAAAGCAAGTAACCCCACTAAACAAAGACATCAGTGATGAGCAACCTTGTTTCTACAATTACCTAATACCCAAGAAAAAGCAACTTGTTTGGTGGAAATTTTCAGGTGTGAGCTGTTTGTTTCAACTAGCAGTTTAAACTGCATAAAGACTACCATTTCAAGTATCATGAGGAGCACTACAGATATTTTTCTCTATGTGTGAAGAAATCCTTAAGAATTCAAAGTAACATTAATAAATCTGTTCCCATGAAGAAATTATGGTTTTATCAGTGTCTGATACTCCAGCTGCTCTGCAGCAGCTCTCCAAGTGTATTCCTTAGCCTCACCATAAATGCATATCCCTCATTTCTCAGGGGTAAGCCACCAAAAGTTACCTCATACCTCTGTGGGCTAGAAGTATGCACCTTAGCAACTGCTTTTGAGCAGCTGACATACTCAAGCTCACCCCTGCTTGACCTTCAGTAACTTGTTCATGCATCAACAATCTGATTTTCTGAAGCTAATCCTGGCAAAAAGGGAACGCTACACAGAGCAGTATTTCAGAGGAGCGTGCTCCATCTTTTGGCTCATGCAGGCCACACAGCCCTTTATCAAAGCATTTTGAGAGCTGTAAGTAGTGAACCTTTCCCAGCACGTGACTGAATAAGTCAGTCACATGTCCAAATTGTGACCACAGATTACTCCATTTCAGTCATGTGAACAAAGCTGTAATTGCCTAACAGAAGAAGAGCTGCATGAAAAAAAACTAGTGAAGAGCAGACTGTCAGAAAAATCCCATCTCACATGAGATTCACAGTTTGCATGCATCAGAGATACCTCTAGGAACAATGTCCACAGGAACCAGCCCACACCCAGATAAATTACTCTATCAGACAGAACACAGCCTGATAGTTCAGCATCATTCCTTTACAACATGCAAATCCCTCCCTCTCCTTGAGAAACAGCAAGAATCTTTTGGACACTTATGGATATGGCTCAAACAAGGCAGAGACTGAGCTGATCTAGTATGTGCTACAATTACAGAAAAGAAGCTCAAATAATTCTTATTCTGAGGCCTTTGGTAGTGATGCTGACACTTGGGAGCAGTTAGTAAAGATAAGCAGTTGGCACTGAAAGCCCTCTTCAGTAATTACTGTCCTAGAACTTAACCAGCCTACTTGTAGATTCAAAAACTTAAAGCATTTTTCTCCCCTCCCTTCTGTGGGGAGGATACAAGGAGTTATTAAGAGAATGGCAATTATATGTCTGTTCATTTGGAAATCACGTGTTGATAGATCTCAGTCTTCCAGATCCATTCCAGATCCAGGAAAGCAACCCCTTGTTTTTAAAAGGGAGACCAAGAATGGATATTTCCTTTCTCATATTATTCTTCTATGGCTACTCTTTGGCAATATATTCTAGTTTAGAGCACCTATATGCTCTAATTTATCTTGGAATTAATCTTGGTCTCTCTGAAGTAGTAGCTGACTTTCTCCTGAGTTTAAAGAAACTAAGTTCTTCTTGGTGCTTTGACTTGAGAAAAAGAGCACAATTTCCTTTGTTTAACTATTCTTCAATGTCTCAAATACTTTCACAGGCAAAGGAAAAAGATGGTAATCCTTGGTACTAAAGCTAGTGTGCCCACAGGCTCTTTTCAGCCAGTTTTATGTACAACAGGATGGTCGCAAGTGCATTTAAAGAAGGTAACTCTCATAACCTACAAAAGCTTTTATTTTCTAAATACTTTTTTAATCCCTTCCTTGTAGCAGCAGATTAATACTGACAATGGTGTGGCTCTTTTAACTTATTATTCTGTTTTCATGGTTAAACAGCACTGCTATTATCATATTATTACAGTACAGTCATTATAAAGCTCACCATTCAAGCCCTAAGGGAACAGATTAGGAAAGGTTTAATGTTAATTTAAAATATGTTGCTGCTGTTCCTACCCATGTTTTATGGATTAACTTATTCTTTACTTATACTTCTGTTCTCAATACAAGTAGGACACAGAATTGGACCTTGAAATTTGTACTTCATAACATGATGCTCATATACATCCAAGAGGGATTAAGTATTAACATTTGAAAGAAAATATAAAACCCACAGTTTTTCCACTCGCTCCAAAATGGCTACATTTTTGCCACCTTACCATATTTCCTGTCATTGTCTTTAGTAGTCAGGAAAGTTAGCATCATAGTAGCTCTTGGTTAAAAGGGAGAGAGAGATATTTAGGTATAAATATATAAACCTACTACAAAAAAAAGACACTCCTGGGTATCTTTGTGAAGAAATGTGTCAATGCTGTCAGCTCAGACTTGTCACCTGAAGAAATGCTAATGCACTTTGCAAAAAAAAAAGTCTGGGGTGGTGGTGCAGAAATCAAACACACATTTAATTACCTTTGAATCAGCATCCCAACACTGGTGCATCAGTTCTGCAAAACTTCTGGGACAACTGCTTGGAATGGTTAATCTCTAATGGAAAGAAAATGTACCAGTTACTGGACGCATTTCCCTTTAAGCTGTTACTAAGCAGACCAACAGACTTCAAAGAATTAAAACACACTCTCTCTTTTAAATACAATATAAAAATTGTGGAGACATATTAGAAAGAAAAATCAAAATTACTAACAGTAGCAAGAAGCACAAATAATTTTAATAGCCCCGTAAGAAAGTAATGTATTCAATTTACAAATGGAGTTCCTTAAGAAAGCTCAGAGAGAAGCAAAACCAAGACAAACAGCTTTTAGTACTAAAATATAATCATTTGTGGAGTTAAAATACTGCATAGTATTTTAAGATGCTTGTCAGATAGGCATAATGGACAGCCTGCCTTAATTCCTTTCTCCCACATAAATGATCTAGCTGTACAATACTATAATCACTTTTGACACACAAATAGCTGAAATATAGATTACATTAAGTGAATTAAAAAGAGTTAAGTGAAGCTCTACATGACACAAGAGACGTTCCATAAGCCTGTGGTCAGAAGGATTAATGAGGACATGCAGATCTCAGAAAGCACTCACAGAGCACAGTGAACTCATAAATATTTCCTAATGACTGAAGACAAGGAGTTACTGGTTATAGCCAGGACCACTGACTACAGAGAATTAGTTTGAACCTAGTTTGGTTTCATTTGCTGAGAGCTTCAAATTAGAAGATTTTTACATTAACAGCCTGCCTCCAGACTGGAAAGTCTAGAAGCAAATCCTTTCTCACATACACAGATACTGAAGCCTCTCCACTTGACTGCATATGCTTCCAACATTACACATTCAAGGAGATCCCTCTGCTCTCACTAAAGCTGTTAACTGACTTCAGATGTTTCATATTACATAAATAAATTTTTAAAAGTTAGATAGAAAACCAGTTTCTCAGTGAAAATGAGTCCAAATGTGAGAGGTGTCAAGCTGGAAAAACTGGCCTCTGAGAGGTGAGAAGCAGGTATTACACTCCTGTTCAGACTAACCAGGAAGATCCTTTAATCTGACCTACTATTGCCATTTCAGAGGCAAAGCAGAGCAAGTTATGTCATTCTGTACCATTACATTACAGCAGCATGACCTGCAAAGCCTTACAAGATGCAGCAGCCAAAAGTAAGAGTTAAAAAATTCTGCTCCAAAAGCATTTGAACACTCTAAGAACTGGAAACATGAGATACAGAGGCAGGACACTGCATAAGTCTGATTATTAATGTCATAACTTAATGTGCAAGGGTTTCAGTAGAAGAAATACACAGAAATTTGTACAATGCATAAATAAATTGTACTGGTGCCTGATCTCTAATTGAGTCATTAGCCTAAAAATACACTAGCTAGTCTTGCTACAGTACTGCCTATAACCCTCACTGTTCAGGAGGTGGACAGTCAGTTGCAATCACCACTTGTCTCACTTCTGAAGAATGTCGCCTATATAATATGTAATATAGGGGTAGCACGTTTCAAATATCATATCAGAATAAAGAATACATTTCTCAGTGGCAATTTATTATGAGATCATGTGTAGCATAACCTGAACTCTCATGCTTTTCTTTAAAAAAATGGTTTAAAAAAATCTCTACCAGAATAAAAATAACACTGTGAGATTATGCATGGTATCAAAGGAGATCCATACAGAAACATTAGAATCTAGTCCATTTGCTGGCCTCAGGCTTTACAAAGGGGATTTTTCACCTTATCAAATTATGCTTTGGCCTCAATCCCTCACTGATTTTAACAAAAGACTTGCAAAAATGGAGGAGTGCTCAAAGTGATCCAATCCTGTTGTGGATTGGAACCATGAACCCCACTGATATCAACAGACTGAACCTGACCCTTACAGTTGTTTTGGGACACAGAAAACTAAGAAGAAAAGAAGCACAAGCTGACTTTACAAGGTTTATGCTCAACATATTACCCATGTCATGGCCAGAAAAAATTAAAAGTATGCAATGCCCTCCAAGCTCCCTCACAGCCCTCTAAGGAAAATGGTAGCAACAGGCTAGTGGTACCTGACAGGCAAAGAGCTGGCTCTGAGAATGCCACCCTTAGGTTTCTTCAGCCATAAGTAAAATATTCATGTCCACATTTTGTTCATACTGTATTTTACACAATTCCTTGGTCCGGAAAACTGTAGAGGAATGTGGTGTTGTACTCTCTGACATGTTTCAGCATGTGACTGCATCTCTTTACAACATTCCCAATGCCACTCTGTACCCCTTACATAAAACTGCATGTTTTTATTGTAGGCACAGTAACCAAAACTGTTGATGGAAGGCTTTATGGTTCCTCCTTCAAAATGATGTGAGAGGCTTTTCCTAAACTAGGAGAAAGAGTGTCTTTGTGCCCCCTGCTCTGATAAATGCAGTAGAAGACCACATTCACAATCTTCACACTGTTAGTGTAGCATTTCCAACTAATTGGTCTATAACAGTGTCACTCACTGAAATTAATCCAGTCCTCAAAAAGAAGAAAAAAGAGAGAGGGGAAAAAACACCAACAAAAACCATTAAACTAAGAGGAGGAAACCTAACTCCTCTGTTTAACTCTGAAGCATTTTGAGAAACAGTTTATGTAGAATAATAGAAATCTGTATTGTACAGCCAGTGCCTCGCCATTGTAATGTTTCCCAAGCTTCCGCTGTGTCTAGATAGAGGAGGTTTCATCTTTGTGGAGGATTTCCATGCTTGTCTGTGTGTGGTACAGTCACAACTTTAAATGTTTTTTAAATGTAGTTACTGTCTTTGATATCAAGGGACTATGTGTTCAGATATAGGCTCACATGTCCAACTAACTGAAAGCCTCAATTTGTGAGAAGAAGAAAAGCGAGGCTGGGGACACTGTACAAACGGTGTTTACACCACTGAAGTGCTTTTGAAATGGAAAGACTCTGCATGAGGAGGCTTGCAGCTATGCCACAGCCTTGCCGATACCAGTGAGGAGCTCATCTTCAATGTCGTGTTGAACGTAGGTGGCAAAACTGTAATTTCTCTCTTTTTTTAAAACTATTTTTTCTTCTTTTATTTTTGAAATTTTCATCTAAGCGGCAGTTTCTTGTACTATAGTGACTCCTGCTGGGAGAGTTAAGTTGAAGTAGCTGAAGGTCTCTTACAGATATATCAACTCCCGGCCAGTAAAAAGATGTCCTAAACGCAGGAGATGGAGTTAAACTGTTCCCCTACCTTGGACGCAATGGCTTCTTTCATCACTAAGAACAAACCCCTAGGTTTTACAATTGAGACTGAGAAACTAGTACAGTACTTGTACAATTTTTGATCTACAGCATCACGACGTGAAGCTGCAACAATTAGATGTAAAGGGTCCATTCATGAGGAATAACATCACTTTGACCCTTTGTGTTAGCTCCTACTGCTAATCTTTCCATACGCGTGAACTTACTTTCAATTTGAAGAAGATGAAAAAGTCTTTTGCAAAACCCCAATACTGTTTTCTGATCTATGTACCTGAATGTAGAAACGTAGTCTTACCTCGTTTTTTTCCACTACAAGCCAAGCTACTTGTAATCCTTCCAAGCCTTTAAAGGGGACCTCCCTTGTTAGCATCTCCCAGAGAACCTGGAAGAGAAAAAAAGAAAAGCATTTTTATTTCTGTACTTTGTATTTTAAATACATTATTAAACCTTGATACAGCACTATTCTGTATCCAATTACCAGGCAACCAGTTTTCATTTGCAGGAACTTGGACCAGTGTTTGTGTGCAAGATCCTCTCACAAAATTAATTTGAATGTTTCTGCTTTTTCCTCTACAGAAAAGCCAAGATGAAAAACTGGGTTGCTTTTTTACTATCTTTGTACAGTATAAAGTTCACATTTGGCAACTGCCACTTGGGAAGACAATGAACTCTTCCTCTCCTTCTCAGCTCCAACTAGACATATCTTTGCTTTGCAGTAATTTTTCATTTAAAAATATTTCCATGCAATTGCAACCAGTGAATATGATCCAAAAGGTATTTTGCTCCTATGATATGCCTATAAAAAATAATTTTTCAATCCAAACTGTAATTGTTTATCTCCAAGTACGTGATCATGTTAAACTAAGCAATATACAGCATATAAAAAATTACTCTGTTCTCCTTGACAGAAGTACTGTTCTTAAATATAGAAAGATCTCCTAATTTTGCATGCTTTTAGCCTTTTGGTAACACAGTACCCAAGAATCTAAGCTACTCTGTAGAAAAGAGTTTGGCATCATCAAAAGGGCTCCAAGTCAATGAATCCAACTTGTTTTTTCTGCCGTTGGGACAACATATTGGAATTCAACCAAATTAATAGCACTTGTACTTCCACTTGTGTATGTCCCCCCTTTTTTTTTTAAAGCAGAACTTTCATATACACATCTTGTTGCAAATATCTACAAACCTTTTCTTCTGCTCATATATCAAGTATAACAACAACAATAACAACAAAAATCTTTAATGAAGGATTTGCCAAAATGCACTAAGATCCTTATGCAAGTCTCTATATCCTCACTGTTTGGGTTAGTGCCCAGGTTTATTCCAGCTGCATCATTTTGAATGGATTGTGGACAGCTATGAAGATAATGAGAAAGCAAATGCAACAATGTTGGCAGATGGAGGTCAAGCAAAAAAATGCATTGAAGCAGAGTTGGGCCTTTAATCAAGTTATAAGGGTACTCCAACAATAGACCTATTTGAATAATTCTGCTTGAGTCAGAAGACTGATTAGTAAAGGTAAGGGTATCTTGGAAAAATAAGAACAGTTTTTCTGAGAATAGGAAATATATGGGGAGAACTATCACAGACATTCAATTATCCTGTTAGCCTCAGTTCAATCCTTTCAGAAGGAAAAAAAAGCACCTCGATTTAAACTCAAATTATCATCTCTCTCCCGGTAGAGAAGGAAATTTAATTGTGAGAGAAGGAAAAAATTTACCAGTCCCATGTACTTCAGACAAAAAAACAGTGTATAAAACAGTAAGTTTAAAACAAAGGTCCCTGGACCAAGTCAAACATGCAGTTGAGCAGCCTTGCAGAACAACCTCATCTGTTGGGACTGTACCATATAACTACAGAGGAAAAAACTCAAGTTTGCACATCAGATAGAGCAGTATCTAAATAACCTTCCAAGTAAAGAACATAATGAAATACATGTTAAATGTCTGCAAGAGCCTTGAGCTGGAAAACTACTCCTGTGCTACCTTTCTTTCAGAAGACTGCAAATTGTAAGAGCTGTCTCGTTTCATTCATGCACATATGCTTGTGCAGAACATTTTGCACCGAATTCCTTTATCATGACACCTTTAGTGTTTATTTCCACTGCCCGAACAAATCACTGCCTCCCTAAACCAACAGTGCTAGCTAAAAACTCTTCCAAGACTGCACACAGTTGAAGAGAAAAACAGCAATTCGACACAATAATGAAGGATTTTTCTCAATGCCTTTATTTTACTAATAAATGAAAGCAAAAGAAACAAAAGTGGGATGTTGGAAACCTTTGTATTTACTTTACATGGGTTTAGGAAATACATTAACTACAATGTAATTTTCATATTCAGGCCAAATGTATAGAGAAAGCCTTTCCTTCCAATGGTGATGTGTCTCTATGTTCAGTTTTACAGGAGTTTCAACCCCTTCTCATGGACTAGCTACCCTGAATAATCAGCTAAGGTGAATGAGTGCATCAGCAGTCTTTTTAAAAGCAGCAGACAGGTACTGTCTGCATTCTCATTTGCCTCTTCCTCTCCCCAGGGTGATCCAGCAGCAGACAAGGACCTCAACCTAACTTACCCGAGCCTCTTGATTGTGAGGTACACGCTGTTCATTTTCACAACTGGCTCCCCAGTTCACTTCATATGGAAATCAATTTATCTTTCTTTTATGGTGTATAATCTAATTGAGACTGACATGGTTCACTTCCCCTACCACCTGTGATGGTGAGGATCACCTGTTTTCCCAATCACATCACACCTCTGTGATGATGGACAGCAGGTGCTGACAGAGAAAACAGCCAAGCTAGAAACAATGATGAAAACCAAAGCAAGACCATTTAATATTGTGGTTTGTAAGCTGCAGCCTCTGAAGATGTGGACTCATCTTTGCATATACAGAAATAGAAAGGAGAGATAAATGTATGAATGTTCACCCTATACACGAACCTGAGAATAAGAAATATGTGGTCTTCAAAAAAAGCTCACACACAATCTGTCAGCTCAGCTGCACATTTCAATTCCTATCCTCTCAACAATGTGACAATAACCCAAAGGAAAAATTAAACCCACAACACCTCTACCCCATTCCCCATCCCCACACCAGTACAAAGCCAACAAAGACTCAAAGTGCCATTTGGATAGGGGAACATCCAAGTGAGTAATCTGAGGAAAAGAAAACACTCTGAACACCTTCCCTGAAAAAAAATATGCTTCATCTGGTAGGAAACTGTTGACAAGCAATGGTCAGGAGCCACAGCATAAGCATTAGCATTGCACTCACAGAGGTACTGCCCTTAGACATGAAAATTAGGTCCACCTTCTCTGCATTGATCCAACTGCAGTTAAAGATCGCATCATTCTTTTCAAAAAGAGTAAGGGATAACCCCTGGAGCTGGCCAACATTCCCTCTATAAATAACATATGTTCTCATAACTAAAGCAGTATTTGAACAGCTGCTACATTTAATGGCAGTCTCTATGCCACCAATAGCCAATTAATGGTTTCACTTATTTGTTCTTGTACGTGATAAAATAATTCAGCTACATCGGATAAGCTTTCTGCTATTAAACACATTTATACTGATACACAAACACACACTGGTGCACTACAAACAGTTCTACCAGGATAACATATTCTGAGCATATGTCTTCATGATTTCAAACAGCTTTTAGAGTGACACTGTCATTCCACATACACTTTCCTATCTGGCAGAGATAGCAAGGAATGACAGAGATGGCAAGGAATAATTTTTGAGCAACACACAGTGACATACAAGTCAGTTTCAGGGTTGATCACTTGTAACACTTGGTTTCAGTTGTTTGGAGTACAGACTTGGAAATGGATCAGAAAAGAGAACTAAAGCATGGCTGAAGGAAAGTGTAAGATCTGTCTTTGTGTGGTAATAAATTCTCCTGGAAAATTTAGCTTTAGCATTTCATGACAGTATTATAAATTACTGACCATGTGTCTCAGAGAATACATAGGCCTGTTTAACCATCCATGAAGAGCAGGACAAGTTAATCTAAACATTAGCTATAAACATGTATACAACTGTTCACAAAAAGGAAAATTCATTTCAGCTGAGAAGCAGCTCAGACCTATGAGGCTGCAGAAAAGGCTTCAATACTTCATGGAAAAAAGGTCTTGCACAGCTTAAGCAGAATATTTAAAATCACAGATTGGCTTGTAGAAAGAAAAGACTGTCAGATAAAAAAATAGAAGAAAGGAAATTAAAGGAAACCATGGGGAAGATGACAAATATTGCAAATGAAATATCTATTCCTAGCATCTTACTAGTTTACATTTGAAAGGATTCTGTTCTTTGTTAAGAGGACTTTAACTGAAGTAAAGCAGATTTGTCTTTCTAGCACAAAAGCTGCTGGCAAGTGTTACGCTTCAAAAGGGGATTCTTTACATTTTGTTTTTATATCTGATAATAACTTAAAGAGACAAAAATACCCTTTCTCAGATTTCTTGTTTTCAGACTCCTAGCTAATTCTCTGCTAATAAGCTAACACTTACTATAGGGAGATTCCAACTTTCAATTGTATATTCAGGCCATTTCTTGCTGGTATAACCCCCTTATATCAATTATTTCAGAAGCAGAGAACTTGGGCCACGGCCATTCTTCATTTCTACCCCTCTATCTCCTCTGAAAATGATGGTGTTACAAGACTAGAGTTATAAAAAGATTAAATACTACTAAATGCTTATGAATTCATAGGCTTCTACCCACAGTAGAACACATTAGTTCAAAAATAATATATTTAAAAATTGCGAGTCATTACCAGACATTCTAAAGTAGCACTACACACCCATAACAATGTTAAAATACTTGGTAACACTGAACTGTTTTCATAAGGAGGGTAGTTCAGTTCTACCTTCAAGCACAGAACTGTCAAAGGAATCTGACTTTCTGAATGAGATAAACTTTGCACAACATACTGTTCCCAAGGCACTGTTAACACTTGACATGATAAGATATTAAACAATTTCTTACCTTCTCCCACTTTGAAAGCATTACCTAAAGTAAATTCAAACTAGGATGACTATGTCAGCAGTTTGAACTATAATACCATGTTTGGAATTTTTCCTCTAACATTGTTGTGCTGTTTTGAAACTGGAATCTTTCCCTTCAGTGGATAATATGTGATTGCTTCCAGTAACAGTTTACATTAACATCTACATTTGTTAGCTTATGTTCTCTTACTCTTTGTGACCTAGTTCAGTTGAGCAAGCAAGGGTTTTGGATCTGACAATATAGGCTCCTTTCAAACTTTCATTGTTAAGTGATGTCACATCATGTCTTGAAAATTTTTCTCACTATAAACAACTGTTTGGCAAAAAGTTTAAGTCACCCTCCACTGAGACATCAGCTTAGCTATGTATAGCCGTAGGTGCTAGCTTAAAACCACAGTGCCCCTCTCACATCTATGTCCTCCCATTCCTCAAAGAGAATGAGACAATACTTGACAGGTAGTGAAGAGTTTCTCATTCTGCCACCCACTGTTGAATCCAAACAGAAAAATGGTTAATGAACCAATAAACATGGAAACTACAGCCCCATCTCCTTTCCTGTCCCCCCAAGTACTCTATACTGTCCTCTGCCAGGGAAAGCCTATGGGGTTAGGCACACACTGATGTGACCAGTAGGGCTATTTCTAGCCTACTTCGTGTTGCAGAGCAAAACTAAATTAGAGTTTAACTGTGGACAGAGTAAAGAAATTCACTGAATTACTGAATCTGAAAACCTGACATTCTTATGAACTATAACTGATTCCTCACTCTTCAGCAAAGCAGTCCTAGGCTTCCATATTTTCAGATGGGGTCTATTCTCACAGATAGTGATAGCAGGTGTCTTTTAAACAATTGAGCATAGAGCAGATGCTTTTTAATAAAAATCAGGGGGTTTTTTAATAAAAATCACTCCATTTTGGAGAAAGTGGAATGCTAATAATTTCATCTTGCTAGTCTATTACAAGACTAGCTTTTTCTCCTTTGTTCCATGAAAAAAAGTCCCACAAGCAGAGATTCATGATGCAGGTTGTCCAGTAGCTCCTGAAAGCCTTTGGACATATGCTGAGTAATTGTGGCAAAACATGGACTTCCTACACGGGCATGCTGCTAATCTGATCAGATGTTACTAAACATGCAAGATACTATGTTCTTCCTATCATTTTAAAGCATATAATTATAAATTATGGGTCAGTCTTAAAAGGAAGTGCCATGTTTTTTATTGTTCTTGCACCACGCAAATTCTGTCACACTGAAGAACTGTGTGGTGAGATGAGGCACTCACCACTCCGTACGAGTACGTGTCACATGTTTCAGACACTGGAAGGCTTTGAATAACTTCTGGGGCCATCCATGGGAAAGTGCCCACCAATGACATGTGTGTTGTATGGGAGTGGAATCTTGAGGCACCAAAATCACAGATCTAGAAGGAAAAAAAAAAAAAAAAAAATTAAGAGTATTGACCTCGTTCATCAGACATGGAAAATCCAGGCAAGCAGCAGCATCTCTCTATAAATAATTAAAGTGTTCATACCTTTAACACACCATCAGCAGCTATAACAACTGAAAATGAAAAAAAACACAAAAGGTTACAAGAATGCTAAAAGCAAGCCCAATACATTTTTACAGCAAAATACTTCATTTTTCAATAAGATAAATGACGGTAAGGTGAGCCAGCAACTGAATGTGCACACCTGTCCTGGTTTCTTTGAGAAGCTCACAGAACATCTGCTGAATACCTGCAAGCCTCTGAAGAAATGCAAAATCTTTCAGGCCTTACTGAGTTAAAAGACAGCAACACAGATGAACTTCATTCTCCCCGTACACTTAGGTTTAAATCTGGAAGAGTCATTAATAAAAGGAGAAAACCTACAACCAAGGTGGGACCTACATGTTTCTTGACTATTATCTCCCTGTGTGCATTATTAAAATCTTCTGCCTCTCCAATCCCACCACTAGCAGTAGAAATTTCATCTAAAAGGCAATGTCCAGCAAATTTCAGAAATGACTGTCAACTGCTAAGTTGACAGACTCCACACTGAACGTGTATCACTCAAAAGCCTGAATATCTGTCAAACCTCAAAAAAGGCCACAGCAAAGACAAGATTTTCTGATAAGGAATAATAGGCCTTATCCAGTCTACTGTGTCTGGTGTCTGCCAGCCCTTCCTGGTACTCAACCTTTCCAAACAGAAGAAAGAAGTGAGGAGTGCCCAGGCAGTATCTGAAAGCTTCATCAGCTTTCATGGCCAATTATGGACAGCAAGACACAAGTTGAAAGAGTCCTCCACAGCGCTCTAGATGATGCCAGGTCTGTAATGAACTTCAGACAGGCTCAGGATGTGGAGGAGGAAACAGGCTTTTCTGTGCCTCAACAAGTGCAGCTTTGATGACAACCAAGGCATTAGTTCTGCTTGTTCACAAAGCTCAGGCATGGATTAACAGGTAACATTAGGCACATTAACAGGTCGCAGAAAACGCAGAGTGTTTCAGTGTTTTGCTACTTTACCATTCCTGGACTTCAGGTCCCTGTGAATAACTTTGACTGGAGCTTCCATGTGTAAATAGTGCATTCCTACACAAAACAAAGGAACAATCTAGTTAGACAGGCTGAGCAGGGCCATCACGTATCTGCAGTCATGATTCTTGGTTCCCACTAGTTGTACTCTTTACGAGTTGCCACACCTGTGTGCCATATTGCTGTGCTGAAGGAGAAGCAAAGCTTCCCATAATCTACTTTGAGTAAAAGCATTAAGCAAAGCTCACATACCTCTCAGAGCATCTATATGGATATGCTAATGGTTTTTAACATCATATGTCATTATTTTTTCCAACTATATAGTTAAGGAGGTGTCTACAATTAAGCCAGATATGAAATTTACTACTAATTCTTATGTGATCAGTCACAGAGAACATAAAGGACGGAATAGCTTATTCTATATTATTATATGAAGAATTTTAGTATGTTTGCTGAGATTAAGCCCTCAGCTTCTTTAAATGCCCCAAATCAAATCAAATGTAAGGGCAATTATACACTTTACCTCATAATTACTCTACATCAGCAAAATTATCCTCATGGGATTTAGGAGCACACCAGAACTGGCTCATAGAAGCCATTTTCACTCCAGAATATTTTGGATTCATAACAAACAAGGAATAGATTAGGAACAACAGTGAATGGTTTTGCTTTTTTTATTTATATATGTTTGATTTGTTTTAGGACCATCTCAATAAGGAAGACTAGGAAGGCTTTCCTGACTTTCTAGGGAAAGTGGTACATTTCCTGGCTGTGTAGGGCAGTATACACCACTCTTCTTGCTTACCTTTAGCTATGTCAGTGGCCCAGGTCATGATATGATCCATATCCATCTCTTCACTTTTGTTACTATTAATGTAATCAAACAGTGAGCCAGCAGAAGCATACTCTGTTAAAAGACAGCAACAAACAAGATGTTTAGAAACACTGCACATGCCTTGAAAGACATAACAGAAATTCTGCCAGTTCCAGAAAGAAGTCAATCTCTGGCTTAATGACAAAGAATTTGGGTTCAACACCCTAATATTATTACCAGTGTAGTAGGAGAGTTTATCTGATTATCCCAATGCAGACATAACCTACTACTAACAAAAAATGGAAAAAAAAAAAAAAGTGTAAACATACAGAAAAACAGGCATCAAAATTAAAAGGTATTAGAAAGGTATGGCACCAAGAAAGATCAGGCAAAGCAGTTCAAATTCTGGAGTAAAAGGTTCTGCATGCTCCTTGTTCAGAACAAGCAGATGTTTTTCTCAATTTCCCTTAACTCTATCTACAGAATCCCACAGCAGGATTCTGTGGGTACAAATAAGGGCATTTGGGGCTCACTGGTATTTGGAAGTGTGATAGATGGAATCCAGACTGTCAGAGTCGTGGGGCTTAAAGCAGGAATAACAAGCTAGTAAGCCCTTCACACATTTAGGTGTGAAACTGGAGACAACTCAAATCTCTAAAGCACCACTTTCTCTTTTTCAGAACCTAAAATTCTTACTTTTTTAAAACAGTGACTTTGCTACTCTTGATTAGAAGAACAGTTAACAGATGAGTTTGGTGGTATCAGATTCATCTTATTGTTTTCAAAATCAGAGGACACTCCCCACTGGTAAGGAGTAGTGTGTATGAATGATATTCCATAACAAAACTTTTTTTCTTTTTTTTTAAGTAAAACCACGTGCTAAATATATAATGTTCTGTTACAAAGAAAGGGTTTGCAAGTAGAAAGTTTTCTATTTCCCCATGGAGAAATAGAACAGCAGATCAAATAATTTGTTCATGAAAAATGGAAGGATGAAACTAGAAGTCTAACCCTGAGATGAGGAGGACAGATTTCCTTGTGCTGCAGGTCATCTATAGCAGTTTAAAGGCTGTAGCTCTTCTACTCAGTATTTATTAAGTTTTATCCTCTTTAGAATTCATTTATGTTTCACCAAAAACACAACAGGAGGTTCATAAGACGAAGCAGCTGATACCTTTTCTTTTATCTGGAATGACAGGGCAGGCAGATGCCACCCAGTGCAGCCCAAGTTGCCCAAAGACCAGGAGGATACACGGAGCAACTTAAGCCTTTTTTCCCTCTCTCCCAAGGCTATTCAATGTGCAGAATTTAGAACCTATCTAGAAGACTCTCAAAATCTTCATATCATTTCAAAGCAACCACAAAATAATTGTCTTTAAGACTATGTGTCCAATTTTTTTAATAATACTATTAATCAATGATTGATACATGATAGGGTAAATGCATACAAAAATTTCCACTGTTCCTAACCAAGGAAATCAAAAACACTGGGAGATTGCTGCATGGGGAAGGAAACGGAGACCAAACTGAATCTGCAGCCTAGAACATGGCAAGCCAGAGGGGAAGACTCCAGTGCTAAATGAAAGAGGGACAAAATGGCAAGTGTCTTGAAAGTAAACACTCAATGGCAAGTTAGCTGCTCTCACTGCTGCACAACCTCCCACTGAAAGGACAGACGTGTTGCTTCTGATGTCACCAAGAGAGAAGTAAGCTGCTGACCTGCACATTTCCACAATTAAAACAGAAGCTTTTTTTACCCTTGATGTCATCATCTGTCTTATAAATGGATTCTTCAGGAATAGGTTGGCTGCATGCTTTGCATGCCTTTACAATGCATAATTTGATCCACCAGGGTCAGGGACAACTCAGCTTCTCCAGCCCTTTGCCACTTTGTGTGAACAGAGGCAAGTAAGCTTCAATCAACAAAACTCCACTGTTAGTATTTCTTCATTATGTTTATTGAGCCACAGATATTTACTAGGAGCTTGTTGATTTGGAAATATATTGCAAGGACAATGTTTTGTCAATAATGGAAAAGAAATATTTGCTTTAGAAAGAAAATCTCTGATTGCCTTACTGGACCCACCCTGTGATGGGCTGTGGCATACATATGGTTCTGTGCAATGGGAGCAGAAGATCTGAGAATCTTTTGGGATGAGGCAGCTGTGGCCAAAAGCCATCTCTGAAAGCTACATATCGAGACTGCTGCTGACAGAGATGGCCAGTAACATCTAGAATGATGTGATCCTTGACAGCAGCTCACTGGGCAGCGGGATGAGCTGGAACACTGACATACATCCCAGCAGGAAAACATTTTTTAATTCCAGCTATAGCCCTTCTCAGAAAACTCTTTAACAATCCCACATAAGACATTACATGTAGCTAATGCCCAGTACATGCCAATACTTCACTGAATGCTCTCATCTACATCACTCTGAAGAAACATTAATTTCCTCAAGATTTCCTCTTGTTTGGGATTTTCTCTCTCAAGAAACGAATCTCTGACTAAACACAGGATTGTCTGCAACAATGAAAGCCAGCCAGAAGATCACAAAGTGAAAATCCCTCTAAAAGACATTCGAAGCATAATTAATATTTCTTTTATCAGTAGCCATTCTCTCATTTGAAAATGGTGTGAGGAGATGAAGCCTTGCTTGTATTCCAACCCACGAGACTCCAGTCTCCTTAGAAATTGCACGGAGAATCACCTCGCCTTGCTAAAAACCCCCCAAAACTCTTTGCTCTTTAGCCAGGTGTGATCAGAGTTCCCTGTGGAACAAAGCTGTTGAAACTACACACCATAGTCTCTTTCTCACAGGCAGTTAAAGAGTCCCCGTTCTCAATAGCACAGTGAATTATTTCAGTTGCTGCCTGTGCTGTGACTGGTAAGCAGGTCATATGTCCTCCAAACACTGACCTTTTGTGAGATCAAGCTGAGGATTTCAGATCCAGACATCATCCCAGGTCATTGATTACACCTCTCCTTTGCTACTCTGCTTGCTGGTTTACACTTATATTAAAAAGGATAGTAAAATTACATTACTTGATTTATTAGCTTTCTATTAATTTTATTGCTTCCAGAAGGAATTCAAGTTCCTGTCTATATGCAATCAGTGCATTTCTGAGTGGTGTAGACTGTGGTCACCCCATGCACCTCAGGAATGCTGGCTGCCACACCATGACCTCCAGTAGGCTGATGGTCCTGGAGTAAGCAAAGCTCCCCATGACCTGCTACATTTCTGATGCACTCCCATCAGGATTACATTGGCATCTGCTGTGATGACTAGAAGTCTAAGAGGCAGGCAGAAATAACTGAATTTTCACTAATTCTGACCACCATGTAAGAACCAATAAAAACCTGCCCAGCAGTGACTCAAAAGGGTATTAGATTGTGCCACATGCAAAAGACTGCTCTTCACACTGAACTTTGAAAGGTTACAGAGATGTGAAAACATGCCTCCTAATCCACACTTTCATGGGTTTTATCTCTACAAACATTTGTTTGAGCAGTTGAGAAATTTTTTGCTTTGGATTTCCTTTCTACTCCTATCTTATGTAGTTTGTCCCATACAGGAAAGGGAGAAAATTCTAAATCTGGATCATCTCCCAAGATAAGAGCAGGAAGCTTAAAGCCGTGATAGAAAAAAAGTAAAACCACCAACAAAAACCCCCAACAATATCACAAAAAACAACTTCCACATAATTCTAGGAATGTCAAAACAAAACCTAGTTTCCAATGTATAAAGGGAGTTGTTTTACAATGTCTTATAAACCCTTGACTGTATTTCAAGCTCTTCCCACTGTGAACCTCAAAATGCAAATTCTCCTGCTTTCAATGCAGACAGAACTCATGGGGCAGCTCTGCTCTGAGCAGACACCCAGCCCCACCCTCTTCACAGAACCAGCCAGAACTCCGTATCATGAAAACCTCTACTTTGGTGATGCGCCAATTAAAAAGGAAGAGCAATTCTCCAAACAGGGCAAGAGAACACAGTGAAAGTTACTGCAAAGGAGTCCTGCATTTGTGCACTAAGAACATCCTAGGCCCACCTGTCTCCATGCTCTCTCCAGCTATTCTCCCAGCCTGGTTCCCTCCTCTGGCACTCCCACTGACACTGAGGCAGGTGGTGCCAAGAATTCTTAACATTTAAAGAAGACCAGATCAATTAGCAAAACACTAATTGGGTAACATTGGAGATAACCATGTATCACTGTAGCTTTACAGAGTCAAGAAAAAGGTCAGACAAAAATCCTTACCCGTAACTATGCCATAATTTGGAGGTTCAATGACAGCTCCGTAGAACTGAATGATGTTTTTGTGACTGAGCACACTTAGTATTTCTGCCTGTTGAAAACAAACAAATAAACAAGTTAGACAATTTGGAATGGGTCATTTACTATGACAGCTTGTTTCATACCCTGCTGGGTATACACACATACAGCATATAATATATATATATGCATATGTACACACATATCTAGGAAAGACTGTTCACAAATGCTTGGCATTTGAAAACCTACTGAGAGAGTTTGGCAGATGAATGCTTTTGGGTGGAAAAAACAAATTTCAGACTATTCTTTCATGGCCAAGGCACTGATGTAGGAAGGTAAGTCTTTGGAAAAACTGAAGATCTTGGAAAACTTTATTCCAAGAAAGATCTGGGATTTTTGGCAGAGCAGTAGCAGATTCCTATCTAGAATTTGTGTTTATGCACAAAGTATCATGGGTTCAGCGAGTCCAGCGCTCCAGGCTGTTACAGCATACCATGCACACACAGCTCCATCCAATGTTTACTGGAAATGTGGAATTTCCAGGCATGCGCTGTGGAGTCTGATTAAATACAAAGAGCAAGCATGCTTGAGATTGCCAAATACCCAGCAGTGCAGTTGAAATTGCTCCTCAAAGCAGACTACAGATGTTTGGCAATTCTTGATAAATATACAAAACCTTCAAATTCCACTTGAACAACGCTGCTGGGTTTGAGCAAGAGACTGCAAGACAATGAGACCGTATCTACAGAAATTAATATATACACGCCCTACAATTTTTGAGAAAAATGGTCAGGTATCTCCTGGGAAGTGTCTCAACAGTTTCACCTCTGTAGTGTATCAAAACAAATACTCAACAGATTTTAGACCCATGTTTTTACCCAAATATACATATTATGGAAATACAGGTATGTACTATTTTATATTTTTCTCCACAGTAATGCTTTACTTTAAGGCTTCAAGATTATGTTAATTCTATACCAGGGAAGAGCATCTAACAAAACAAGATCACAATTAACTCCTCAGAACTTATCAAAAGTATCTGACAGATCCTTTCACAGATCCCTTGACTTGCAGTGGGAGTGTTGCTGTTTATCCACAGGTGAGTTTTCACACGTTCTCAGATAACTGCCAATTAAATTATTTTGTGGACTTCTAGGTGAGTCAGTCTGCAGTATGATTTGCTAAAAACAGCATACATTTTAAAAGTTAATTTTCTGGTATTGTGAAAAAAGATTACTCACTTGACAGTAATATTGTTTTTCTTGCTGAGCAGGCTAAGCAGCATGAAGAGCTAGTGTAATCCAAGTTAAGTTCAAAGCTATTGTTAAGATTTAATTGAGTATGTGTAAATGTTTGAGCATTAGCTAAAGGTCTTCAAAACTGTGTTGGAGTTACTCAAAAAAGTCTTTAAGAAACAACAACAAATTGAAGAAACAGCAAAAAATTGAGTCATCTAATGCCCTTTACCTGTAATCATGCAATGCACATGTATCATGGTACCACCTATAAAACATAGGCCAAACAAATACTGGTTTGCTATAGCTCTATATTTATTAGAATAGCAGTAGCTGATGTACTGTGGGTTTCTGCATAAAAACTGCTAAAGCTGTTCCTGTTTTCAGTGAATCTACAAGGCCACAAAATAATTTAATTGGCATCTATCTAAGCAAATGTGGGAAAACTCACCTGCAGGTAAACAGCAACACTCCTAGAGCCAGTCAAGGGATCTGCCAGCAGAAGGAGCTCTGCCCTACAACTGCAGCCCCACCATCCTCCCAAGACAAGGGACTCTTGATGCAGCAGAAGCATGAGTTGTACCTTCAACCTCCTTCTGTAGACTGGAGGATGCAGATGACCACTGAGTCATTCAAATCTCCATCTCAGACACTTTTGTATTATGTTTGTATATTCCTTAGGAAATATTCAATTGGGCATTCAATTCTTTAATTCCTACCAGCATTATTGCCAGATTACCAGGAGACCCCCCACTTTCCTTGACTGCCCATCTGAATATTCTGATATGAGACAGGAATAACACAAACAGTTAGAAAAACTATCTAAACCACCTTTTCATTAACACCTTGGTCAGAGGAATAGAATAAAACCATCTTCTTGTATAGTACTTAAAACACACCATGTCTTCAAAGCAATGAGCATGCCATCTGCTGTGGTGTTTATAACACAAGTACTTCAACAGGTCATTAGAATTAAGTTGATGGGTCTCATATTTGATTTTCCCATAGCATAATATATTTAGGTCCTGGCTATATATAGGCCCAGCTATAAAAGTAGTACTAGATGAATCTTTTCAGAGAAGGATTAAAAATGCCCCATGATGAACAAACCCAAGTTCCATAGCTCCCTATCCCACCACAACTATGTGCAGAGCCCAATGACTGTTCTCCATCTCACACAAGATGCTGCTGGATCCAGTGAAAACCCATCAGAGTCAGAGAACAACTGGAGGGGCTGCACTGCAGCAAACCCCATACCAACCGATCACCCAGTGCTATCACGACAGGGACTGCAACAAAAATATGAGTATCAGGCCAAGAAGACAACTACTTCACTACCACAGGCACACTGAAACACAGTGCTTTTATCATTTGGAAATGCAAAAAAATACTTTTAACATTTTCTTATTTACATTATATACACTAAGATCACATTACAGAAGTATGAAAAAATGCTGGGTCAACCACAGCGAGTTCCATCACCTTCACATCTACATTCATACTCTAATCTGGGATTTAACAGATCCCAAAACAAGCTTCCATCTAAGAAATCCACAGAAGCATCTTCTAATTGCCCACAGATATGACAAAGAACAGTTGTAGGGTAAAAAGTTTGCCAACTTTTCCTAAGGACCATTATATTGCAAAGAAATCCTCTCCAAACACTTTAAATCACTCTGCTGTTGTTAGGACTAGTGATTCTAGACTATTCCTTTCATGTGTTGTTCTTTTCTGTTGCTCTAGATCAGCTGTGAGCTCTATTAGCCAATTTAAAGACACTTATCCCTTACAGTGAGAAGCAGATGCAAGCCAGTTCATATCTTTGAAGCTTTTGTACTATCTTTGACAAGAAGGTGCTGTATTTCAATGAAAATTACTTTCAGATAGCAAATTACAAAGTGGTGGTTGAAGACTGGTATTTCAAAGGTCCCTTAGGCTCTAACAAGAATATTTAGAATCACCTTTAAGCATCAAAACTGTACTTTAATCCAAAATGCCTAAATGCTTGGAAGAAAATCCTGTCATGCATCTATCTGTCTAAAGGCTGTTGAAGAAGTCAGCCCTTGCTGGCTTGGGCATGATACTCTTCTCTCAGTAAAACTTCTATCTTATGCAAGCTAAACGAGCACCAAATAGTGATGACAAGTAAACTACTTCGTTACATTAGTTTTTTGTCTGAAAGACAGAATTTATTTTTTTTTAAGGGTTGGACTGAAGCAGAACTAGTGGAGTTCAGCTGAAGGAGACATCCAAACTCATAAATACAAACTCCCTGGACATAAGATAGAGACACACACACATAAGGTAACTGCAATAGAGTTGGATATTATGCTTAGTGCCATGATAAGTTTTGTAACAGCCTGCTACTGACAATCAAACCATGATAAAATTGTCCATAATGCACTTACATCACAGGTACAGATGAAATTATGTCCTTCTCTTGAGTCCTGCTGAAGGGATTACAGACTGCACACCATTTCTTGAAGCCAAAGGGATTCAGATTTCTAAACAAACCTAATCCACTGCTTACATAATTCAGATATCACAAAATCCATGGTCAGAACAAATTACATTGAAAACTTTTTTATTTAATTCTCACTTACTGGCTTAGTGTAAATCAAACCCAATTCATAAAACAATTACAGCGTAAGAGTTTGGAATTCAGGTAATCCCTAAGTGCACAAACAGTGTAATTGTGTTCTGTGAACCATGGTATGGATCATAGTGTTTAACATGTAATTTGATTTTATGCCTGTTTAATCTCTCCTTATTGACATGTGTGAAAATGATAGTTACATCATCTACGACTGACATCACCCTAGAGCTGCCTGTAGACCCACTAGTACTGTTCTTAACCTTGTAGTGCAAACAACCATGCATGAATAACCATATCTTCATGTGTTTCAGCAGGTAAAAACAAGGTTCTCCTCCAGGTCTTGACTGTGTTCAGCAACTGCTGGTCAGAAATCACAAACACAGACTGTAAGCACAGCCAGCAGCAGATGAGGGGACAAAGCAAGCTGGCTGGACAGCATGGTCTCGTTATGAGCAGCACAGATCTCAGCTCATTACCAGGATGACCCAAGCCTTCACTTGTTTTTGCTCTGCCTTGTTCCAGTGCAGCAAAAGCAGCAAGTGCAGCCCAGCTCTGACGAGGTCCTCAAGGTCAGTGCTGACTGCAGATGTGGGCAATGGCCACCTGATGCTGAGCTGGCATTACTTGGGAATCAGACAAGGCCATATCGTCAGATCTTTAATTGCAGCCGCAAAGACAGTAAGGATATGCACGGAGGCACTTTGCATACAGCTGTGTTGTTGCTTGCCAGCTACTCATAGCAGCTGCAGCTGCTCTTGTTACAGCTCCCTATCCCAAGGCAGTTAAAGTTAGCAAAGACCAAACAACTCAGCATATTTTAGTTACTCTGATTCTCCTTGGAAATATATTAGGAATTTGTTACACTCACACTTGTAGTCAAGGGAAGTGATCAAGGGTTTGGGCAGTCTGCTCCAGCAGCACAGCTGGAACTGTAAAAGAACATCTGTTCACAGAGTTTTTCAGTATCAAATTACTTTCTTGCATTGGTCCAGACAAACTGAGCCCAAAGCATCTCAACCACCCCTTCTTCCAGGTGCCTTTGGAACAGCTGACTGGAAAGAGTAAAAGTGTCTTTCCACCCTGGTCTGAGCACACTGGTTTAGGATTAACAGAGGAAATAGCTGCAGCCCCTTGTGAGACCATTGCATCAGCCAGCAACCAACCAACTCTCCTGTTATTGAATCAGTTAACCCCACAGCAAGTGGCACCTTCACTCCATGCAAAATTACAGAGTTACACATGGTTAACTATTTAATCTGATTAACACAACTTCCTTAACTGCCTTATAATATTTAATATTACATTGTGCAAAAGTCTGGCTATTTAATTTTCCAGAGAACTGTTTGCCATGTTTATTAAGGAGATATTTAGACACACTTAAGGCAGCTTTGGGAAGATTTTTTTTTTTTTGTAAATCTTGTAGCATTTTAAAGGCTTTGACCTTTGTCATGTTCTGGGGAGAGTTGCAACTTAGCTGCTCTCGGGGGGTTTTACAGTCTAACACAAGGGCAGCTGGAAGAGGCCAGCTGATGCTTTAGTAAAATCATTCTATTAGGGACATCCACATACAAAAAAAAGATACAGAATGCTAAAACATATAAACCCCACACCTTTACTTCTAGACTCCTGCTCAGAAATATATCCAGTCTATGACCATTTCCAGTGTCTCATGAATCCTTTCCTATGAATTTACTGATGCCTAATAAAGGATGACACCTCTTATAATACCAGTTTCTCTAGGTGAAAAAGCCCAAATCATTTTTCAGATTAAATACTAAGACAGTCAGCATCTGTCATTGCTAACAAATTATATTCTCAATATGCAATAAAAGGATACTTAGAGAATTTCAGAAACATAAAATTATTACTAAGAATTATATAGCAAGAATATTAAGTAATTATTATAGTTTTGAACACTGAAAAGAAAATTATGCAGATACAAAATAAATAATTTAGGACTCTGCCTACTGGTTTGTCTGTCCCCATAAAGTTCTCTAAGGAAAAAATAAAAACAAGAATTTTGTGCTTTGGGGGCCCCAAATAACAAGCAAAGGATGCTGATTGTAGAGTTCAGAGAATTTTTGTTAAACCTATTAAATTGTTTTTAATACTAACAATGCAAGAGGAAAATCACATGAACATGGCAAAGCCCAAGAATCCTCAGTGAGATTTTTTACCTGCAAATAAGCAGTTACTAAGTGCTTCAATGGGCACACTCCCAGCATACATGTGCTACCATCTCTTCCCATAGGCAATCATAGTTTTAAAACTATGGTTGCATGGCACTTAAAGCTGTGTGAACTTGGGCTTCTTTTCTAGCATTCATTTAGATGATAACTTATTCCCCCAAAAAGCTGGTTTCTATAGGCCATTTATGTATTAAAACTGTCAGCACTTATGCCTTACAACACAGCCTCTATATTCAGACTGTATTAAGAAACAGTATCCTGTTTCTTAAACCATACATGAAAGAGTTAAATTACATTCTCAGATTGATGTCACCAGCATTTCTGTAAATAACAGAATTAAATTCTTGTAAGTACATCTACAGTGACGTACAAAATTTTTACTTTGAAGCATTTTGATTGAGCAAATCTTTCAAAGCAGAAATTTGCATCCAAAATTATGTCCTACAATGTTACAAATCCCAGAGACTAAAAGCGGAAATGTACAGGAATCTAATAAATTCTCACTGCTATATAATCATTTTACCATTATTTTAAATCCACTGTATATCTCCCCAAAAAATTTCATTTTTGAAGACACTGTGATAGAAACGCACACTTTAAATACCTTCTATTGACTCTAAAGTTACAATCTTGAAGGAAGAAAAAGCACATTACCAAGCTCATTTCTGTTAATCTATCATAATGTACACCACAGGTAAGAAATATGGACATAAATTTATTGTATTTTGTTTTAGGCTCACCCCATCTCATGAAATTTATTTTAAAATAATTAATTTGCATCATGTAACAACGTAGGATTTGTTAGCAGTAATATGTATTGGATATTGACCATTCGAAAAGAAAACTGAGTTTTATACTCTACTATAGTTCTTTACAGCAACCTTTGCACAGAACTTAGTACGTTATGGATAATTTGAAGGGTGGGGATTTAAAGTACTAGCTAGCAAATTTAGAATGTGCCTGTCAAAACACTTGCTCAGCCTATGAAAAGCAGGCTGGTTCCTCTAAAAATCACAGGTGCTTTCTCCTTGTGATGTGGCAGCAGACCTTCTGCCCTGTGCAGCAAGAGGGAGTGAGGGCAAGCTAACTGGCTCAATCCTCCCTTTGACCTCCATCAGTTCAGTACAATGACCATGTAGAGCCCACACAACACTAACCAAGAAACTGGAGGATCATGGTGTTGATTTTCCTTATGAGAAGGGTTAAAAACTTGCTATCTGTGAGAGAAGAAGCTGCTAATAGACTGACAAAACTAAGCAGAGGCACTTTCTGCAGAAAATCCTTACAGAATGGTTAGTAAGCTTGAAAAAATTCTATGCTACATTTACACTGCCATTTACAAAAAAATCCAAACAAACTAAAAACCAAAACAAAAGATTATGGAAAAGTAACTCATTTTTCAGACAGATTTCAAGTAGACCCACAGGACTGTTACATTTCCAGCACACAATGTGAGATTGTATGAGCATTTAATATTAATACTACTAATACTACTGCTATTCACATAAAGTAAAACCATTCAAAACACGCACAAACTACATATTTGTACTGGACTTTAGAAATGAGCAATGTCCAAATATTTGTAATTTTTAATTCAGGCAGATTTGGAGTACTAAGCTGCCTCCAGCTGCAAAGCAACAACAGCAACTGAGTAGAAACAATAGATGAGTGGACTAAACAGCAGGGCTGAAATACCTGAACTCCCACAGAACTGTTTCGTTTCCGCAATCATCATTTCTCTTTTCAATGTTGGGAAATTTTCCAAGTTACTCACAACCACTTTGAGTACAAACCAGCTTTGACTATGGAGAACAGTAACAAAATCCTCAACATTCCTAAAATACAACAGAACAACAAAACTTTAAACTTTCTGACTCATGGCATACTTCACAGGTGAGAAGATATCATAGCTAAATATGCAACACAGGGATCATTCCAGACCCAACAAATGGAAAAATATCCAAGGAAATTATTTCTGAGATCAAAGTCACTGTAGGTTTCTTGAGCACCTTGTTGGAAAGGCATTTTGGTATGAAAGTGATGGGCAAAACTTAATCCCCTCTCAAGGACCCATGGCCATACATAGATAAGTAGAGCAGTAATTTTTCTAAGGTCTGCAAGGTATTTGTAAGGAATCTTGATAAGATAACCTAGAACAAGTCAAATCTCATTATACAGTGGCTTTTGCTGAACAATTAGCATAGACTGCAACAGAGACAGCAACAGCTGTACTTAGACATCCTGACCAACTCCTCTAAAGCAGCTATGATCTTTACAATGAAGTATTTTTCCATCTTGATCATGAAAACTGTAATTTAACCACAGGGAAAAAAAACCCCATCATGTTCTTGATGAACACTCAAAGCCTGTCTTAGAACAGATAAATCAAACCTACTATAACTAATGATGGGGACAACACTTGATGGGAATCCCTCTTATTGGTATCCTAGTGAATATTATAATTCCAGAAAATGTTCCTCAACCAGGCAGGCTGAACTCACTCTTATGAAAAAAAACACTTCACAAGATGTTACCTGTTACATGTTAACAGCAAACCACAAGGTTTTGTTCCCCACATGGGCTGCTACAGCTCTGCACAGGGCTCTCCCCAGCTGTCACTCAAAAATTAGCTGTCCCTGCAGAAAAGGTATGAAGAGTTCCCTACCTGGAGTCCACTTAACTTAAAAAAGCTTTCGAAACAGAAATTACAGCTGCCTGACCAGCAGGCATAAAAAGAAAGGAAAGTAGTTGCCAACTACAGATGTTGCCACTCTGCTGAAGTGAATGAGAGTCCTCCATGGATGAGAGGCATTTTTCTGTGATGTTTACCAAACTCAAAGCATAACCTCACAAATCTGAAGTTTTCAGGAAAATTAGCTGTCACCATTATCTGAATAACACACATCATGGTTTTATGTGAAACTGTCCAAAAAATCCAGCATGAATCATGGTGAATTCTACCTGCTTTTCAGAAAAGTCACACTTCTTTGTCTAAGACTGAAAATTGTATTTTACTTAGAAACTTTGTTCAAATGCTACTTCTATTGGGTAGCAATAGTCAAAAAATAAACCAGACAAAACTCATCAAATTTTAAGCTTTTATCTTTATGAAACGTGGATGTAATGTTTATTATTTTCTTGAGATTTTTCATGCTGCCTTTATGGTAGCTCAATCTTTTTTCCATTAGAACTAAAAAAAAATTCAAGTAAAACAATGGCTAAAATAAAAACTTTGGAGGAAAACTAGCAATATTTAAAAAACACTTTTAGTCTTGTAAACCACATTTATTAGTATTACCCTACTATATATTTCTGACATGTAACTTCAGCTTTTCCCTTACTTCCCTTACTTGATGAATTTCTTGTACACAGAACTCCATATCTTACCTAGTCATCTTTATAGCTCTTGGCTTAGATATGGCAATAACAACTATTTCATTTCTAATCCATGTTATATAGGAATACAAATGGTCAGCCTCATAATACATTTTTAAAAAGTTAATAGCTTGAATACCAGTATCTCTGGACTCTGCAGAAAGTGGAAATCCAGAAGAACCTATCTAGAGGAGTGAGACTGATTACAGAGTGACCTACCAAGGCAGTTGTTTTGAGTCTTGCAGACCTACAAGGAGCAGATAACTCACAGGGGTCTTGTACCACTACAGGATACCAAATTAAGTCAAAAGTCTGTTTTCTCATTGCTCTTCTCCAAGGAAACAACAATATCTCTATTCCTCACCCAAAGTTATGGCAGAATGACCAGAGGTACCTGTGTCTGTACTTACTAATACGAGAGGAACATCACACATATCTAATAGGGAATGAGTAACATTTAAAAGGCCAGTTACAAAATGAGGACCATCTATTCTGTGGTTACAACCACTGACCTGCAGTACTTCCTCCTGCACTCTGCTTGCTGAGGACCTGCAATAAACGAAACAGCCAAGAGGAAGTAGGAACTGTATATATGTGGGACCACTGGAACTTTCAGGATAGGGTCATGTGCAGAGTCCAACAAAAACCTCTCCCCTGGGGTGTACCTAAAGAGCTGAAGAGAGGGCATTATGCTGCTACTAATGGCAATTCCAATCTGAATCTGAGTGCAGCAGAGAGAATTTGCATCTCTTCCTATTCCAGCAATGCCTGTAGTCTTTGCATAACTACTAACTGATTTATGCTCCAAGCACGACAAGGATGAGATTAGCAAAGTTCAGTACAATGAACTGAGCTCACAAGCTGGATCCAGAGCCCAGAAGCTCCGTGATGTTTTGGTGGCATAAGGTACATTCAAATTTGCAACAGGTCCTTTGGCATGAAGAATGACAACATCACATCACAACTTCACAACTACCCATTTTCCAGTGCCAGGCATACCCAAACCCTTGCCTGAGAAATTGACTCCTTTCAAGGATCAGACACAAGCAGATGTAATTTTCCACGCCACCTTCAGGGTGTCAGCCAAGGCTGGAATAACTTCAAGCATTCTCCTTCAACCAAGAAAAATCATCTTTTAGTATAACTTTGCTGCCTGAGACACAACTCTCTAGGAGACACAGCAAGAACTCTTTTCCACCCTGTCACAGTTATATGGCCATGCAACATTTCATTTCCCTTCCTACACGTGCTGCTACTGTGCTGCAAACTTTACTTGCAACACCACTGGCTTCCTGAGGCTGTTTACTTCTAGGAGACAATTCCCTTATTCCAGGTAAAGTCCTTCCTTCTGCCTGGGAAGAGAGGAAGAAAAAAACCAAAACAGCATAGGCAGGGAAAAAAAAAGGACCTAGAGAAATATTCCTCCTTCTCTTCAAGGAGAGTTAGCAGTATCTGGCAATTGGCATTCAATGTTACTATAAAGGGGATTTGTCCAATTCCATATGTGCAGAAGGCTGTCATAACCTTCCCGCCTTTTTTCCTTCCTGAGTTAGAATTGTTTCACTTTGAAGAGTTTTTAAGATCTCTCCTCGAAGTCAATTTTATCAATTGTCTCTATCAAATTTATCAATTGTCTTTATAAATTGTCTTTATCAAATCTGGATATAATGACTGTAGTTAGCTCTGAGGGGAGAACAAGACCATTTTGAGGTCACTATTGTGCAGAGAAAGTGTGATGGTCCTGCATATTACTGCAAACCTTGCAAATATTATTTTAAAATATTTAAACCATTAATTAGTCCATATTGTATCCTCAGGGACAGCACCAGAGATCTTAAGCCTTTAGAAGTGTCCTGCACTTTTTCATGTGTTCTCACTGTTTAGTTTAGACTAACATACCTTTATTATTGTGTATGTACAAAAAGAAACCACAAGGTGTAACAGTCTTTTGAAAATACTGCTTTTTTGTTCAAAGTCTCTACTGAATTCAGAATTTTGGTGGATTGAAGTAAATGGTGCTGCTAGGATAATTGCTGAAGTTGTAGAATTCAGATCACAATTCTCCCAAATATATATTTTAAGATATACAGTTTCTTTAAAATGTGAGAAAGCAAAATTCCTTATATGAGCTGTGTACAGAGGGGTTTTCACAACAATGAACAGCCTAATCAGGGTGAAGAATCCTCAACTGAAAGCTCACAAAGAAATCCCTCTATCCTTTCTCCATTTTTCAATTCTACTTTTCTCGATAGGGGTGTCTCACCAGAGAACCTGAGGAGTGAAAGATTTAAGCATAGGACTGAAATCCATCAAACCCAGGCTTGTGGTCCAAACCCAAGCAGCTGCCAAACCCAGAGACAGGAATGTATGCTCACTTCTGCCTAATAAAATTTGAATCAAACACTTTGCATCTGATTCTCCATGTGAGCTTTTATGCAAACTTCTAAAGTGCAAGGAATCCTGGGGTGGAAGAGCTATTCTGAGAGCTTTCACATAGTTCATGTAATTAGGGAAACCACTTCCTTTGATTGTAAGTGTTCAAAACAGCTGAATTTTTTCTTTCAAAGGACTCTGTGATTTGGGTCATCTCTTTTACTTGCTCTTTTATGTTTCTCAAGATGAGAGGTGAGACTGTAAAGCACATTATTTAGAAAAAAAAAGATTCCACTTTTTGTTTTAGGGATTGAACTTGGACTATTCAAACGCTTGTCATTTGGAAATCTATCTTTCTTTCCCTCCCTCTGTTTCCTTCCTTTTCTGACAAGCTCTTCAGTGGCTCAAGCGAATATAGCCCAAAATGCCAATTTAAACCTAAAGGAAAACTGAAATAAGGTACATAAAGGAAAAGGGACTCTCATTTTCCTTTGTGTGGTTGTGGTTGAATATGTAATTATAAAGGAGCTCTAGCTGCAGGATCTCAGTCCCCATGTCACATTTACTTTTTCAATGGTTCTAAACATTGACCAAGCAAAAAGGCAGAAATACAGATTTTTAAAAGACAAACAAAGCAGCTGCCTTAGTCTTTGAAGTGGGTTTGCAGGTTCTTTGTTTCTCAGAAAGGGAACTCGGGTCACAGTTTCAAGGCAATGACCATGTCACCAGAGCTAACAGCTGATGCCAATGTTGCTACAGAATCAAGTGTCACTCGCCCTAAATTTCTTGAGTCAGGCACCCTGTTAGTGCTGTTGCTTCACATTCATCTCACTAACAGCTGTAACAGGCAGCGAATATCTGTGCTTCTCACAGTAGAGCACAGAACTATGCTAGTGAAAAGGCAGGAGATTTCTTACTGCAGGTTTCAAATCTATTGAGTAAAAAGAGAATGCTTGTTGATACTAGGAGGACTGAGCTTTACTCCCAGTCAGTGAAAACCTGCAGGACTCCTTCCAGAATTATAGCACACAGGGAATCGGTCTGTAATGGCAACAGAGTAAACCACTCAGAACCCAGTGCCAGAAAGCACATTACTGCCAACTTCTGCACAGGACAGATGAGACACTGGCTTAGAGAGATGACTTTACAATAAAGACTTTGGTACAAGTACATAAACAACCGAGAACCCAAAAGTTAAGGGCAGAACTCCAAAATGTGTGGTCCTTTCGAGTGGGGTCTAGATCTTGCCTTCAGGGCTCTCACAAACTCTTACCAGGGTAATAGCAAGGCAACATGAAAAAGAAAGAGGAATGCAACAGCTCCAAATTGTAGCCATCTGTTGCGACATACTTACATCACACACAGCACCCTCAGCACAGAGACATACCATCAGGGAGAAGTCAAGAAGCCATTTCATTGGTTTAGGAGATTAAAAGTACACATTTCACCAAAATGGAAACCCACCAATCACTACTTATAAGTCTTCATGTTTGAAAGGTTTCCCTCTAATGCATCTGACATTACTAAAAGTTGTTATAAAATTAGACAAGAAGTGATTTCTGCGCTTCCCCCCCCTCTAATTTCACACAGACATGCACAATATTTTCTCAGCTCTATGATTCTTCCAAGAGGAAAAGATAACCTCTCGGAAAATGTCACTAGTTCACTCAAGGGTGCAGCAACTACTTCATTTTAATGCGTTTCCAGAACAACATACTCATCTCTTCTATTCTGCCTCTGCCAGATAATTTCCAGAGTGCCTTAGGTTTCACTAAAAGGCTGCCAGCTGCCCACCCCACATGCCTGTCTTTTGGTTTTCCCATCTTCCAAGAGCAACTTGGTACGAGCAACTGCATCTCATCTTCTGGTGTCTACCAAGAGCTTCCTCACTTCTCCTACAACAGCTCAAGGGATTTTACAAGCCATGCTTATTTTTGATGTGGCTACTGGTAAATCAGCTGCCCAACACACAAACCCCACAGCTATTTGATAAATTGTGTATATCAGAACACAATTTTCTTCTCCCTTGCCTCCATTATTTAGCCACAAGGAACCTCAATTTTCAGGAGTTTTGGAGTAAAATAAATAAGTAACCAGAGGCAGAAGATAAGTGGGAAGATGTGTGATGCTGTTCCCCTTCAATGACATCCAAGTGCCAGGCCCTATTATGGCAAGGAGATGCACCCATACAGGGACCCTCCTGTGTGCAAGATACCCTGTGTTTCCCTGTGGAGCTGTCTTTCTTAAATAGAAATTATACAGAATGCAGATTCTCTAAACATTAGTCTAAAGAAACATATTTGCAAATAGGATTCTTCCCCAGTAGCTGAAATGCCACAGATGAAACATTTTAAAAAAGAAACAAGGCAGTTTCTTTTTCTTTTGGAGCAGAAGCACAACTCTGCGTTTGCCCTTGCTGGCCTCGTCTCCCTGGTGTGTTAGTACAATTAACTGAGTATAAGACAAAGAGTTAATGTTGAAGCTGTTCTCTGGGCTCCTCTGCAGCCTCCAGCTAACATAAACATATCTGAATGTTTTCCTGTGACTGTTTATAATGTCCTCTTAAAAAGGAAACTTTCTCTATCAGCACCTTAGTAAGTGGAAATAGGTAAATATGAAATAACTCTTACAGTCTTAGTTGTGTCAGTACAATTAAAAAGACTGACTTTGATGCTTGCATTCAAGTTAGGATACATTTTCTTTTTTCTTCAAGTCTGCTTTCAGTGAAATCTTGTGCCCCAGACCCTTATACAACTCACATGCAGCCAGTTTAAAATTAAGGACTAAAAAAAAAAAAAAGGAAGGAAAGCAGGGCCTATATAATTCTATAGAGTATTTTATTGCCCTCTTAAAATTCAAAATTTCACTGCCATCATGTGTGTGGCAGGTAGTCTGGGGACCCAGACAGAGACTGCAGCCCCATGCTCAGCTTTGAATACTCCTGTGGAAAATGGCCTCCAGGAGATGAATGGTCCCAGACTGAGATCACATCAACTCCAGCACAGGTCTCTGACTTCATCTGAACCATCACACAGGCATGCAACAACCTAGAAACTGAGTCAGATTCAAACAGTACTTCCACACGCCTCAAGAGCTACTCTGGGATCATCAGAAACAATTTGTCACTCCCTATGCTGCAGTGAGTGCAAGTTATTTAATTAGCATCCCCAGGAATTGCAACACCAACAAATTTCAGTGTGGGCCACAGACATATAAATTGTCAGCTGTCCCTCAAAGCACATAAGACTCAAACATGCAATCACTTATCTCTCAAGTTACCACTCACTTGTCATTGTGATTTTCTACTTATAACCTAGTTTTAAGAAAACCATATAGTTAAATAAATGTCTACTTGACATTTTAATAAGTCTAACTTGAACCAATCCTCAATTGCTTGAGCCTGCAACAGCCTCAAACAGTGCTTTGAGAAAAAAGGATTTCTTCTGTATCCATGAGATTTCCACAGCAAAGTTTCAGGACAGCTTAAACATCCAAAAATACCATTTTGCAGTTAATCACTTCAACAGAAGCTCAGGGTCAGAAAATGTCGTGGGAGGGGAAACAAAAGAGCTGCCATTTGATGTCAAGGGTTGCTGGCATAAAAAAATAAGCAACAAAACCTCTCCTCCAAATCATAAATAGCAACTGAGTCCATGCAAAAAGAAGACTGAAACAGAAGAAACCTATCCAGAGAAAAATTAAAAATAAAAAATAAAAAAACAGGCAAAAAAAGCCCACAATAAAGAAAGAAACAAACAAAATAAACCACCCTAGGAAATATGCCCTTAATTGCAACTAAGTACCTCCTGGAAATGTGAGCAGCCCACTGTCAAACAAAAACTTGCAATTGACAGGATAATATTTAAGACAATACGAAATGGAAGTAAACTAATTATGAAAGTAAAGAATATTTAATAATATCCTAACAGGCTGCATGTTGTGGCTAGCAAAGATGATAAGAAAGAGTGTTTTCTAAACAATCAGAGATTTAATCCCTATTCTAAACAACATTTATTCATAATTTATAGGAAACCAGACCAAAACCTCGTTCACCTGCAGATGTTGCACCTTCTGAAAAGAAAAAAAAAAAGGAAAACAAACCCCTAAAAAGATAACTGAGATAAAAAGGTCCAAACCTCACAGAGACATTCCTAACCCAGGGATCAGTAATTTCCTGTGACTCAACCAAACTAAGGAAGCTGTACCTATATTCCTAATGAACAGCACATGCAAGGTAATTTCATGTCACACTTACAAAGTTTAAGGCACTTCAAAAAAGAAGCAAAAGTAAGCAACAGACATATCTAGTGAATCTTAGCTTAATAATTTACCTGTTAATCAAATTTGTTTACATAGCAACTGTTCAACACTGGCCACCAGTCAAGAGGACATGTGCACTTATTCCTTTACAATTTTAGTACAAAATCTAGTGGTTTGTATCACTGACAGTTACTGTGTCTCAACTAATTCAAAATAACTTTTGAAGCCACATACTACCAGTGTGGGCCCTGACACACCAGTTTCACTGAAACTGATGTCCATAGCAAATTAACCCCCAAATTGGCTTGATTAAAAAAAAAAAAAAGTGTATATACAAGCCAGTGTAAGTAAGAATCTCAAATTAAGTTGGTAAAAAAACCCCAGTAAGCCACACAATTTGTACTACAAATACTCATTATTTATAAGAGGCAACTCTCAAGTTGTTACTCATTTAATGAAAAACTTGGTATAAGAATGTTTAAATACACAAGTAAAAAAATCCACTACAATAAAATGTAGCAAAATACATACAAATACTTTTCTATGTTTGGATTCATGTGTTTCCAAGCTTGTTTTAGGAGGGAGAGACACAGAAATTAAGTATTTTAAAACTGACAAAATGAAACTAATGCCTGTTCTTCACAAGAATAATTGTATTCTGGCAATGCTACATCATCTTTCATTATACTGGTGTCTCCCAAAAACGGAGTTTGGACAGTATTTTGGTTGCAACACATATGCCATGATGCTTACAACACAGTCTTATCCAAAGTATCCATTAAAACAATCTCATGCAGTGACTTTCTTGACTCCTGGAAATATGACATTCATTTACAAAATAAAGTCCTCCAGAAAACTATCCCTTGTATAAAAGCCAAGAATAGGGCAAATAAAGAATCAGTGAGATTCATTACAGAAGTCTGTCCTATCCAAAATTATTTATTCTGCAAGATACAGAATATCCAAACAGAAAACCTTGCAAAATAACCGCTAAAACAGAAACTAAGTCATTTTAAGACACTCCTCTGGTATAATACAGTTTTATCTCCTTTTAGCAGCTAACACCACATAGCAGTAAACCTGAAAGGAGGTGAGAGTCAGTCTCTTCTCCCAACAATTAGCAATAGGACAAGAGGACAGAGACTTAAACTGCACCAGGTAAGGTTTAGGCTGGACATCATGAAGAAGTTTTTCACAGAAAGGGTGACTGAGCATTGTAATGGGTTGCCCATGGAGGTGGTGGAGCCACCATCCCTGGAGGTATTTCTGGAAAGAGCAGATGTGGCAATCAATGCCATGGTCTAGTTGACAAGGTGGCATTAGGTTGTAGGTTGGACTTGATATCAGAGGTCTCATCCAATCTAGGTGATTCTGGGATTCTGTTTTTCTTTGAATGAATATGGGGCTGGATGGGTTCCCATGAGATCACTTACTGTGAACTTTGTAGTTTCTCAGTATAGGTACAGATATCCCTGCAAAGTTCGTATATTCGACTCCTACACCCTGCATAACTTCACAACTTCTAAGCCCTCTCTCACTGTTCATCGCTCTCAATACTTGCTGACTCAGACCTGAGAGAGGTAAGGGAGTAGAAGCTCCTAGAAAGAGCTAATAAAATATTAATAGAGCATCAAAATTGCCCTTCATTACAGCCAGGACCCAGTGTGGAAAGTCCTTCAAGGCTGGCATCAGAGAACCCATACCAGCTACAAACTACAAAGAAAAAGAACATTACTATTTTTAGTCCTCTCAGAACTAAATTATCCATTTCAGTTTGTTTTGTTTTGCTTTATTTTACTCTGTTGTTTTTCTCTTGTTACTCCTGCAAATCATTGCCAGTCCTTACTCTCATGACCCACATTAAAATTATCACATGCTCTCTTTTAGCACTACAAACATGAATGAGGTAAGTCCAGTGACATGCATGTGATTATACTTAACTCATCCCCTTCAGAAGGTACAAGCACAATCTATGTCTTCTGGACAGTCCTTTCCAGAAATGGATCATAAAAATCAAAACAGTGAACAAGCTGCATTATATGCCATATGAAATTTTTTATGAAGCATTAAAATATCCCCTAAAGCTTACAACACACGTATCACATACAAGAAGCCCTGACAATATAAAATTAACTTCCATGATAGTCATTCTCCAGGCAATACAGCATCAAAACTAGAGAAAGCATGTTTTTATTTCTGAGTCTCATAAAACTCAAAGGCATTATAGACATGACTGAACAAAGTATGCATAGTTAATCCTGCTCAATTTAACTTCTTTTATCCACAAGTTAGTTCACCAGAAATATTTATGTATTTCCCAGTAAGATTACAATTACATTTTACTGGGTTTTTTCCACCACTCTCCTGCAGTTTGCACAGACCACTGCCAGCATTCTGAAGGAGGTCCTGGAACATGTGTACTGCATGAAATCAAGTGATCTTGTACTCAAGTACCCTGGTTGTAATGGCTGATGCAATACTGCTGCCCATCAATTGCATGGAGGCAGCTTATGGACCACAGAGTACTTTCAAAGACCAGTGGTATTAAAATTAAATTCAAATCTCAGGTGAAATTCCAGCAGTAATAAACTTCCTGGTGAAGAACCACGCTACCAACAAACTGCCACCAAAAGCACAGCCCTCAAAAGCAATGACAAGTAACAGGTGAACTTCAGAGATGGGCAATCAAAGGAGGTGAGTGCTCTTCAGTGAAAAGCTAACGTGGCAAGGCATAAAACAACATTTGTAATACTTCACTCCAGCAGTTACCTGCTCGAGAAAATGGAGGCAAAAGAACTGCTAGCAATTTGCAGAATAGGGCCCCTGGCCCCAGTCTATCCCATTCATTTCAGTGGGAGCCAAATTACAGGTTTATCTAATAATTCATATAAATCCCTCACAAAAATACCAAAAAACTTCCGGAGCAGTAGATGTGCAATTTTCTTCAATGAGTGGAAACAATTATCACTTGGGGCAAAAGGACAGATCCTGATACAGGAGGCATTTTTACTCTGCCACATGCATCACAAACATCATGCTGACAGCTTAATTTTCTGTAAAACAATTCACTAGGAACTCCTGTTTCTTACTTTAAACCTAAAACCACTATAGTTGTTGCACTAGATAGTAAAATGACAACTTAATTTTTGTTTTGCTGCTGTTTAATCATTCAGACCACATTCCTCTGTTTTACTTAATCAGCAAAATTCTTGCCCAGTTTCACATCTGATATTCTAATCAAGGCCTAGTAGCATATATATTTTTTTCCTATCAGACCTGTCCAGGTGTATTTTTTTTTTTCACATAAACACACATCTCTTCCCATGAAGTTGTGTTTTACTGCCTGTCTACCAAAAGTTTATGCCTTGCAGACATATTTTTTGGATTTCAAAGAGTTTCAAAGCAATCTGTCTTAGCAACACTCTTCCAAGTATTTGTAAGTTTTCCTAAGCATATATTCTAGTATGCTAAGCTGGAACAAAAATGGCTTTGTTTCACGTGTTAGAACTTGTTAGCCCCTTGGCTAATATAAAACCTTCACGATCTTTGCAAGTTGTGATTGGCTTGTTTAATAAAATGACACACAGATAGAACATATTTGCAGAATGATACCATAGCTCTGTTGACTTGGCTTTTTTCCCTTGGACTTGGCTAGCATGAAATGCCTCTGAGCAAGTTTTTCACAACTCTCCCATATTTTCCCTCTAATCAGTTGTTATGGATTATTGGCAGCAGTTAACAGAAATACAAGACATGCAGTCATGGAGATAAAAGGACACTTCCTTCCAAATAAACTAGAAAGAGTAGAATCACAGGTTATGCTGAGCTGGAACGGACTCTCAGAGATAACCAAATTCAACTCTCAGCCCCACACAGGACCATCCCCAAGAGTGCCTGAGAGCACTGTCCAAATGCACAGAATAATTAGTTCTCTGGACTAAATGCATCCTAGTATCTACTAAACACAGATACACAAGAGTTACAGCAAGTTATTTTTGTATTGGTATCAGAAGAGTCATTAACTTACCATGACTTTCAGTGCAGTTCACTTCAGTCACAGACATTCATTATTGCCATCACTACAGATGAAGATGCTACATATGCAAACATGTGACAGCCATTAGGGTCAGAAGACCTTTCAGCCACCAAGGTGGCCTCTGGTACAGCTACTATACTTCAGCAAAATGCTCCTGTGTTGAGCTCAACAACTTGACAAAAATAATTATCTAAAAAGACATCTCAATGAGAAGACAGATGAAAAGGATCCTCCATCTTCACTCCTTTCAAATGTAGTCTGTGCCAAGCGTTACTCATCCTCACTCCTGATAATCTGTGCTTTTATTTCCATTCTATTTTTTCTGGCTACAAATTCCAAGCACTAGTTCTTGCAATAACTTTTTGCACTAGATTAAACTATCCCATCATTTTCTCCATACGAAAATGCAATTTTTGTATATAAGCTCTTACTTTTTAATTCTCTAAGGTTACAAAAGCCTGTCAGACTTACTTAAGGCATCATCACTTGCCTCTCCACTGCCTTCCCAGAAAACTTTCAAGAGAAAGTGCCCATACCAAGCTGTTCCCATAACCTGTCTTGTTTAGTTTAAGTTGCAAATTGTAACTAGTCTGAAGAAAAACAAATATGTGATGGAAGGCACTTGCTCCCCTTCTGTCAACTCATCCTGATGGATGATATTCATCACCCCCTCTTGACACCCCCACTCTGTGTTTTGCTGATTCCCTTGGGCTGCCCTTACAGTTCATTTACACTCTTTTAAACACAACAGAACCACATATGCCTAACAACAATTTTCCCAGTGCTACATACCAAGATAAAGCACGCCTGGTTGTTACAAATTACTTGATCCTGATTTGCATATGTAAAACAATTAACCTAATTTGCCTAACAGCACCATGATATGAGCTCTTACTGAGCTGCAAGTCTTCATTAATCCCTAAATAAACCCTTAAATTAAAATAAACTCTTTCTGGCATATGGTTTCCTTTTCCTACTGTACAACCTGTGTTCCTCACTATTCCAAGCTAAACTTTGTGTTGTGCTGTCTTAAAAATATATTTTTTTTTGTTGAATAGTCCAACTGTGTCTAGTAATACACAGGATTTTCCTTTCTCCATCTTTTCCCATTCCATTAAGTTGGATGCCATCACAAGATGTAGTAATATTGTTTTTAAATTTACTTTCAAAAAGTGCTTTAAGTACATAACGACAGGTCTAGCACAGATACAGGTGTAACACTTTCAGAAACACACATGTTCAATAAAGGTATTTCACTGACCCTCACTGAGATCTACTAGCCAGGTTATTTTTAAGGAGTGCATTACTGATACTGCATAGCACAAATTTTACTTTTCATGTCTCTTTTGATATTAACAAATAGTAGAAATAAAGAGAACAGCACAAACTGACATTGGGCAATGCATAAATCTTCCATTGTCCTAGAAAAATCTTGAGATCCTTTTACATTATTTTAGACAGCAACGTGCTTAATCATGATCAAACATGCTTATCACATCACTAAGCATGACACAATCATGGCAGCTCCGCTGCTGCAGCAGTGGATGAACTTTGGTGTCTGATTATTTACTCAGTCTATTATGCCTAGCACTGCTCCGCTGTCCTCCAGCTTGTAACTGTCTTCCTACAATAGTCTGAAGATACTATATACAAGTTACATATAGTCATGATGGAACAGTAGTCCAGTAACTGTGCTGTCCATCACTGCACTATGGTGTGCTCACTGCTCCATCCGTGGTGCTGACTGGAGCACTGTGAGGACCACATACACCATGTCTCTGCTGAAAATGTACAAAGCTGAGGGGTCAAAAGGACTTTTAGGCAAATTTCAAAAGCTTTAAAAAAACCACAACAAACCAACCTGAGATGGTAAACGTGCGCTTAGCTAATTCTGCCTTTTCCCCTAGGATTGCCAAGAACACAATTGCCTTTCCAGGTCACAAGATGCCCCAAGGGAAGGTGGCTGGCAGAACAGTTAGGGTTAAAACTACCTCATTGCAAGACCAAACTATGACTATGTGCCTATGACTAACTAGGAGCTAGTGGAGCCCTAGATCAAAATCTTCAGCAGGCAGGGAAGAAACAACTCTAAGCCTGTAGCGAATGTACAAATGTGAAGCAAAGAGCAGACGTCAAGAGGAGAAAACAGAATCAGGTAATGGCAGGAACACTACCTCTTCCTATCTAGCAACATGCCAGTGGTATCAAGGGGAAATCTGTAGCTCCACAGGTGCAGCCAGCTCTCCTCCTCCTCAGGGCCAGGCAGAGGAGAGTTGCAAAACAAGAAAAGTGGGAGAGAACAGTGAACGGTAAATCGATAATGCTTTTAAATAAGCCCCCTTGGCTTGGACTGCTCTTTACTGTAACCTCATGGCTTAGAGTCTTGTAATTAAACAAACAAAAATACCAAGGTAGTTTGCCTGCATTACCTAGAGGATGCAAAACACTAGAAAAGAATTTTTGTTCTTGATACCACAGCAGACAAAGTGAATGAAAAGCAAATTTTACCTCTTTTTCTATTTTGAGCAGCTTCTTTACTGCCACCTCCTTGTCCTGAGAAATCCATCGGGCTCGGTAGACACTCCCAAAACTCCCTCCACCGCAGTTCTCAAAAAACTGCAAGTCATCAAATTTAATTTGCACAAATGAAGCACTGGTAGACGACATCTCATAATGACAAAATATGCCACAGCAAAACCTGTAAAGAGAAAAGCTTTTATTAATGCACATGTTCCAAGGATTCATAGACTTTCTTACCCATGCTCAGTCACCCCAAAATCAGAATCATAAGGAGACTACAGTAAAATCCACAGGCCACAGGAGGAAAAGAACCTAAGAACTTGCATTCCATCAGGCTGTGCAAAAATTTGCATAATTTGCACAGCCTACTAGGAGGACTGAGGGACAGAGACAACTAACAGTACTCCCCAGAGCAATCCTGACGTTCCCCAAGCACCTTGGAAGCAGCTCTGCAGAAGGCAGGCACGTGGACAGAGAGGAAGCGTGTTCTCGGCCCCGGGTTGCCTGCCCGCTGGGCACGCCAGGCACGCCGTCCTCCCGCCACACGGCCGGGCAGGAGGCACACGCCCGGGGCCGGGCAGCGGCGAGCAGCGGCACCGCGGCACACAGCGCGCCCAGCCGCGCTCCGGAGAGCCGCAGCACCTCACGCAGGGATGTGGAAAAACCTGGCCATGGTAAATCTCTCTTCCTGAGTGACTCAGTTCTGTTTGCACGTTGTAACAAAGCGCAAGCACAGGGTAATTCATCTGGGTTACATTATGTGAAATGCTGCGGCCCGTGCCAAGACTGGTGTCGGCAGTTTCAAGAGATGATCCCAAATCTGCTGACAGGGGAACAGAATGTCCTTCCCTGAGATTTCACGGTGATAAAGCTTATGGCTGTAGCGAATTTCAAGAAACATTATCACCCAAATGGATGAACAATGACTAATTTTAGGTTACTTTTTAATGATACAAGATCAGAAAGCTCAGGTCTTTAATGGGACTGCAGGACACCGCATACTCCAGAACCATCTGCAAGTCTGCAGTGGGTTCAGTTCAGATGCACCAGCCTAGACAAAGTAGTTTTAATTACCAGCATAAGTTACTACACTTGCAATTAATGACAGTAAATTTTTCAGCATAAAATGAGAGATGAGTTTTAATAAAACAAGCCAAAAAAGAACCAGAGATTTTGGGTTGGTGATGAAAACTACACATCCAATTTCACTGGTAAGTTACAGTACCAAAATATACAATGTCTTCTGAAAACCTTCATTCCATAGGGCTTTTTGAGATAAAACAAACATTATGTGTCCTCCAGAGCTGGGAAGCACACCTGTGTTAACTCCTCGTACTGCTGACTGCCAGAATCTCTTTATGCCAGCCCCTTCTGGGGGGCATTATTTGCCCCCTGGCTCTCCTGATCATGTAGCTACTCTGATTAAAATTTTGAGATATCATTTGATCAGGAATTTCTGGCACTATTTGGTTGCAGCTATTCTCCAAATGAGAGAGGAAGATATCAACACTTTTCTACACACAAAATAACATAGAGCCTTCTCTGAAACTGTGCCTGCTTCATTTTATACCTCTTGACCATCCATAAAGATAAAGACAAATACTGACCAGACCATGACAACTTTACTATGCGTACTGAAGGCTTTTTAGCAAGGAGCAGACTTCAAGCCTTTCACTGACAGCCAGCCTGCAGAGCTCTCAGAGTGAACATGAATGCTCTCTCCCCAGAGCTGCAAGTCAGAGCAGGGCTTACCAGTGGGACGTGAAATAAAGTCCCTTCTTCCAGTGCTCTGCAGCCTCTTCCCTAATACAAGCGCCTGAACTGTCCTGCTGACCTGTTCTTGTTTTAACCTTGTTGCTGTTGTTAATTTCCTGCCACCTCAGAGTCACCTTCTGAACAGCCTGCACACTTTTTAGTTTTTAAAGTTTTCTTTAGAGAAAGCTCAAAGGAAAGGAAATTGGTCAATCCTACAAACCAAAAGAGTAATGAACATTTTAATGTTTTGCTCTTTGCAAGTGCTGCTTAATTAGCAGCTCTTCAGAAACAAAAGTTCATTTGCATTGTTTACTCCAGCAGTTATTCCAAGTTCATGCTGTGTACATGGTGTCTCAAACATATGTGACACTTTACAGACAAATAAAACAGGTTGACTTCTCAATCCAAAGACCTCACAATTTAAGGCCACAGCCCAGCACAATTTTACACACATGGGTAAATCACACTCGAGTAAACAATTTCCTTGCTGACAACAGAATTAGCTAGAAGAGTGATGTGACTCACAGGCAAAAGCTTATGCACCGACTAGACTATAAATTTAACAGGAAAGTGGAAATAGCTGAAAAGAGATCATTGCATTTGGGATGGCAGAAGGAAGAGGAAACCAAGTGAAGAGAAAAACACATTCCAGGAAAGAAATTTCTGGCCTTCACTATCTGAATTCAACAGCTTTGAAGAGCTGTGAAATTATTTAGCATTTTTGTTCACCCAAACCACCAAATGAACTGTACAAACTAGTAAATTATTTGATTTCTGAAAACTATGCTAGCAGAGAATAACATGCACACGAGACACTTGGCAAATAAAAATGAGCACTTTTCTGATGGGTCCTCCTTATTGTTTCAAACTTTATCTAAATTTTCATGCACTCCCAACGCAGTGTCTGGGACACAAGCACTTGCAGCTATCATTCATTCTTTAAACACTTTCTCAGTTTCAAATTTACCTACAGCAGTCAACCAGCTGCAGATCTCAGGATGACACAGTGAATCAAGTGGCAAGACCTTTGAGATACTGAGTCCAACCTATGACCAAATACTACCATATCAACTAGACCACAGCACTGAGTGCCACATCCAGTCTTTCCTTAAACACCTCCAGCAACAGTGACTCCACCACCTCCCTGGGCAGTCCACTCCAATGTTTAGTCACCCTTTAGTCACCCTTTCTGTGAAGAAATTGCTCCTCATGTCCAGCCTAAACCTCCCCTGATACAGTTTAAGACCATGTCCTCTTGTCCTGTCACTGGTTGTCAGGGAGAAGAGGTTGACCCCTGCCTGACCACAACCTCCTTTCAGGTAGTTGTAGAGACACCAGCTATAGGGCACCAGCATACAATAAGTTAATGTTGTTTAAAGAATGATTCATCGGTTGGCATCAGGTTTTCCAGATGCTTTTTTTCCAGAGAAAGCAGAGAAGATTTACAAGAGACACTCTTTATTTAGAGATCTGTAATTAAAAACAGCCTGCATTAGTTTTCTTTTTCTAGATGAAACAACAGACCTGTTTAAACATTACTCTGTATTTCTGGATTCAAGGTAGGTAATTCTCAATTAAAAAGATCAATCTCTGTGTTATGTTTGAGAAAACAACTGTTTATATTAACAATTGCAAGTGACAAATCCATACACACTTATTAACTTGTCATCCTGCTTTAAAGATATTTAACAATCAGAGTTTATAACATCGGTTAAGAGAAAAAAAATACATCAGGTATTTCATTAAACTCCATAGTCTTCCACTTGCATCTAAAATAAGCACAGCATTCCGACAATGTGCAGCACTTTTTCACATCTTACACTTCCACAGACAGGAGAGCAGTCCTCTGCAACAGGGCCTCCAGGCCTGGGGCCTTACAGCAACTCCCCTGCACACCGCTGAGGAGGGTTTGGCACCTGCACCCTCCTTCCCCACTCACAGTTTTGGGCGTTTAAGTACCATCACTGTGTAGACGGGAAACACTGCATTGACTGACTTGGTTGCTTATTCTCGATTAAATGAAAATGTGACAATTCAGAAACAGTGAATGACAGGTATTTCAAGAAATAGTTAAACTGCTGATTATTTCAGTTATTCCTATGGGATCTTCCTGGGGGTAAAAGAATTTTCTCCTTTTTCTGTTTTATTTCTAATAGTTAGCAGGAGCTTGTAATCTTGCAGCAACATCTACATCTTCTCCTGGCTCTTTCTTTTCCACATAGTAACTTATATTTGAGCATGCTGTTAGAAGCTGTTCATTTCATACCAAAAAGTAACAGATCTGAGTTGCATTTAGCAGTGTTTAACATTTGAAATTATTATTTAACATTAGCATGTAACATATCGGGACTATTATGCACTTTGCAGCAAGCAAAGTCACCACATTACATCACCACAGGCTCAGTTCAGTACACCAATGATGCAGGTGTAGGAAACCATCCACCATCTCTGGCTTCTTGTGATTACAGCACTTTAGGGGATTAACCCATGTGAGGCTCTGCTAAGGTCCCAAATTTGCTGTTCCCCCTAGACATCCCAACGTGAGGGAACCCCCAGGCATGCAGGCTGCAGACTGACCCTGCTGCAGGCAGCCCTGCATCTTAGCACAGCAACACTGGAAGAATTCAACACATTCACTATACCTCCCACCTCCCTACAAACTGCAATGTAGGGGAAGCGGTGCCATGCTCAACACTCTGCTTTGTTCCACGAACAAACAGAGAACCCTTCCTTTTGTCATTCAGCTACTGCTCCCAGAGTACAGAGTGCTTCCACTTGAGGGACTTCAACACAGGAGGGAAGAAAGAATTTACAAATTGCACAGTAAATGCAACTCATATTTTGTTTAGTGCGTGGCTGCGAAACCGAAAATTGCATCTTGCACGTGCACCTGACGCTGCTCAAGTATTCATTTACTGCAGGAACAGCCTTTGTAATTTATTACGGGGAACAACCCTGCCCCTCACTTTACTGCATGGTTCCACAAAGTAGGATTCAGTGCTTCTTGCAGGAAGGCACACTGCCAACATATTGCCAATAAAGTAGTAGCACACCACACTTGTGCTATCTTAAAATACACAGCTGAATGTGCCAAGTTTCCTTATTTGGCAAAACAGCCCATTTGCTTTCAGGATCTTTGACCATCCATTTTTAGACCCAAAGCATCCTTTTTATCCAACATGGCCTGCAGTCCTTGAGCATACCAACCTGGATTTTTTCAGCAGTATATTTATACAGAGTTTATATATATATATATATATATATATATATATATTAAAATGTCCAACAAAAAACCCCACCCTCAAACACCAAAGCATGGTTAACCATTGTCTTGTCCAAACAGAAAACAGAAAAGGAGTTACAGTGACATTGAGCTACAAAAGATACTGTGGAAAGAAGTTCTTATAAATAAAAAAAAAAAAAACAAACCCCAAACCTTAATCATATAATGAACTGCCGATGGATAAGATGCAAACAAACTCCAAGCACAAATCCAAATTAAATATATCCTAATCTTCTAATCTTCCAATGAGTTAAAATAAAGCCAACAACTTCTACAACTCCTAAACTTTATTAATCAGACTGAGTAGCAGTCCTGCAGATGGTGAGACTGGAGGCATGGCTCTGCCTACCTTAGTTACAGACTCTACAACATTTGAGCCTGTCCTTTGTCAGAACATAAGAATTCTGCATAACTTCCATTAATAACATTTCTAATTTTATTTTTATTTATATAACCATTGCTGCAGAAAAAGGGCTCAACTCCACCTAAACAGTTTGAATACTGCAGAAAAAGAATCATTTTAAAGCCAAGTTGTGTCAATGGCAGAGGCTGAAGGCTTTAAAGGCTTCACTTTAAACAGAAAACATTTTATCTCAGAAAATCCCTAAACTGGTCACTTCACTTACATTATACTTTGTAAGCAATGCCTGCCAGTAGTACACACACAACAGCAGGCAAGACAGACAAGGCAGCTAAGCCTGCATCCAGGCCCACAGCGCAGCTTGGTCCTGGCACAGGCCAGGCTGCAGGACCTCGGCCTCAGTTTTGTCTTCCCCCCGCAGTGAGCCAGGCTCTCCAGGGTTACCATTATCCACACAATGCCACCGGTATGCAAAGCATATTATGGATAGATAAAATAAGTAGGCTTCAGAGGACTCACAATTCCAGGACAAACTCCTGAAAACATCTAACCACATGCCTCCTGCAGAAAGCTATGATGTTTTCGGGCAGTGACCCAGCTAATCCAGCGCTTTCAAATTATTTCTGCTTCTGGAACTTAGAAAAAGTAATGATCCATGGCTTTCCCGATGGCTCTGTCGCTAAAATTCCCAGCAGAGCATACTGGATAAAGGGTAATAGATGGCTCACACACACGTGCTTAATAAAAGATCATACTGCTGGAAACGAGCTAACTTAAGCAAACACAGCAAAACCAAAGACTTAAAAGAAGGAAAAAAACCGGAGGGAATGAAAGCGACACCTCAAATCCCAACCCGGACGGATTTTATGCCCAAAACAACAGCAAAATCCAGCAGGTGCGCTGCATTTGAAACACATTCTAAGTAGCGCAGGGGTTGCCGAGCGCGGCAGACCCCGGCCGGACGCCGGCTGCCCATGTCCCGCTGCCCAAACCCCTGACGGGCTGCCGCTGCCGGCAGCACCTTTCCCACGCCGGGCCATCCCGTCCCGCCCGGGCGTCGCTCGGCGGGCACCGCTCTACCCTGCCCTGTCCTCCCGGCGGGGCACGGCTCCTCCCGACCCCCGTCCCACTGCGCGGCCACGCGTGGGCGCCGCTGACCACGGGTGCTTTTGGCCGGCGCGGCGGGACCAAGACGACGCAAGGTCAGGCCGTGTGCCCGGCCGGCCGCCTCCCTCCACAGGGCTTCTGAAGTTGCTTCAGCACGGGGAACGTCCAACGCGGAGGGGACACCCACGGCCCAGCCCGGCCCGGCCCGCTGCCCGCCGCGTCCCTCCGCCCAGCCGAAGGCGCACCCGCCGCGCCGCCGCCCCGAGCGCTGCCTCCGCGGGGGCGCTTCGCCGTCCTCACCTTTCCCGAGGGGCTCCGGGCTGGCGGGACCCGAGCGGCGCCGATCCCGGAGCCGGCGAGGGAGACTACAACCGGCGCGACCGCGTCTCCCGCTCCGTCCCCCGCGCTTCCGGTCGGTGCCGGGAGCCGGAGCCGCCGCCGCCCCCGCACCGCCTCGCAGCGGCGCCACCCCGCGCTCCGC